>JNBR01001933.1:0-11234 GCA_002081595.1 Achlya hypogyna | reverse complement strand
TGTGGCGTTCAGCCAGTCTTGGGCCTTGTTAAATTGTGACTTCATGTCGATGAGCTTGTTCTTGACGGCATCAGCGCCACGATCAAACCCGTGCTTCGCGAGGAGCACGGAGAGCTCCGCATGGATGATCGTCTTGCTGCGGCCAGTCTTGGTCTTCGCGCCGCCCTTGTAATGTGTCCAGTTGACGTACTCACCGCTCGCGTCATCCACGGTAGTGACCCAGTCGACACGAATGTCGAGGCCATCGCGGCCCGCGCCGTTTGCGTCGAAGCATTCATCGCACGTGCAGCGGTGCTTACTCTTCCACTTGGGCGCCATGGCTTAAAAATGCAAATACACACCACCTCGTGCCCACCACCAGTGATTCTACTTCTGCTTTCAACAGAGGTTTTGATTCAGCGACGAAATACTTGTTGAAATCTAGGCGCGGAATGCAGTGAAAATGTGATGCGCAGAATTGAATTTCTACCAATCAGTGCCCAGATTTTTACTTCTGCGTTCAACTTCTGTTGCCGGCTTTTTACATTGAGACCTCCTATTATTTTGTTGTAATCGTGGCTTAGTCGGGACTTGCGATTCTGCAGCATTCTGGGACAGTATTCAGATGTGGCAAAAGTTGACTCGTTCAAGAGATACCCCGTCTTAAGTCATGCCCGATCCGAAGTGACGCATCCAATAGTCACATCCGATCACTTTTTGCTTCAACGAATCGAGTTTTCACGTCGTTCACTGTAAATCTTATCGTTTCGTACCACTGTCCACTACAGTGAACGACTGAAATCATTTTACTCGGGTTAAAATGTAGTGGAAAACTACGTGAGTTTCGGGAGAGCTTTTTCAAAAGAGCCCGCAATCGTTAAAGGTAACACTAGTTTGTATGGACTATCAGCTTTGGCCGTCGAATAACACTTCAGTGCTATATACAAATATCGTGACCTACCCGCGACAAGAGTGCACCAACAAATCGCACGACGCCTTTCTTTTATCAAAAGCAGGAGGTTATCTTATTTTGCGGTGCCAACGATGTTATGCACGATATTTCAAAGTTATCTAGCTACTCCGAGCCCAATAGCTCTTTCGTAATATGTAAACCAAAGATATCTACCATCTTTATCTTCCTACCCTTGGCCTTTTTAAAGCGCGGCAGCGAGAGGACCTCGATGACGGCGTCCTTGTACGTCAAGTAGTCGGGAATAGCGTAGAATCGCTTGGCGTTGGAGAGGCAGCCTGACTTGAACCGTTCAAGGCGGTCGACCATAGCAAGCCGAGAAAGCGGCCACAAGTCACACGCCTTGAACCCGGCCGCAGCGCTCTCGGCCTTCATGCCCAAGAGCCATGACTTGCAGCCAAATCGAATCGCGTCGGGCTTGGAGACTGAGAGCGTGGACGTCTGGATCATGTGCTCCTTCACTGTCTTCTTGAATCCTTGTTTGAACGGGCCAAACGCAGAGACGTCCAGGGGTGAAGAGATGAGTCGCAATTGCCGGGGAGCAAATGCGTACAAGTAGCACTCCAAGCTCATTCGCCTTATCGATGATGGCCAAGGAAATGTGCGCTCGATACCTATCGAATGTGAAGAGTACGGGGCGCGCGACGTCGTCAGGGGCCGATGCGGCTAAGAACCCAAGCCACTCCTCGAACGGATTGGTGTTGATGAAGCCCGAGGGGATGCCCGTGACCACGGCCGTGGACAAGACCGAAAGCGCGTCGTGAGTCTCGTCAATCGGGAGGCGCTGACCTGGGAGGAGAATAAAGGGCGGGATGATGTGCCCCGTGGGCGAAACACAGGCGAGGAATGACTAGTGAAAGTTCATTGACATGACCTACTCCAGACATTGGAGGATCCTTTTCGGACCAACACTTTACCTGCATGAGGCCGAAGGTTAAACCCGGTCTCGTCACAGTTGTATATGCGGCTACCGCCGATGCTATGCTCGGCAATGAGAGCGTGGGCGTGAAGCTTGTCGATCGACTCGACGTTGGCTTCGACGCGGGCGCGGGACATGACCTGAGAGGCTCGTGGAACTAGGTCGGCGTGCCGTTGTGAGAAGCGCTGGTACCAGCCGTACGTGAGCATGGGCTCTTGACCACCTGACAGATCTCGTTGGCTTACCATATCGTACGGGGACACTGGCGCGCCGAGCGATTGCATCGCGAGGGCCCAGTCGTAGATGCGCGCCTCGATCTGGCTGCCGAGGCATGGGGGCGGCCCAGTCCGCTTCTTCGTCGTGTCCTTGCCCTCGCGGTTGAGACTAACGTAGCAGCTCAAGGTGCGGTACGGGATGGTGACGGTCGCTGAGATAACCTTGGGCTACTCGCCCGCGAGAACGCGCGCGATTGCCACATGGAGGTTGTTTAGTACTGCTTCGCTGCACGCCGAGGGCGGTAGAAGACAGCTGCTCAAGAGGGGTGGAAATGAAGAGTGAGTGAATTAGCGCGTGCTACAAGAAGCTAAAGAACAAGCCCTAGTCGGGGCGACTATGTTGTTGAGCTTCAACTTCAACTGCGAGCAGAGCTGCAACCACGCGGTATGTAGAGTCAAGGGCAGAAACCACAACAGCCTCCCATGCCCATGATCAAGAGGGCAGTCTTGACGATCGTCGCGGGTTCGTGCTTCGTCGTGATGTCAGCTGCCATGTGTCCAGTCGGGCAATACTTGAGCGAGAGCTGCTGCTGGGCGACGAGGTCGCGAAGGAAGTAGAACCGGAGAGCCATGTGCTTAGTGCGCTGCATGCTGCCAGTGTTCTTTGCGACGTGGATCGCGCTCTGGTTGTCCATGAGCATGAGCGGTGGTGGCACTTGTAGGCGCTGGACTTCCGAAAGCAGGTTCACGAGGTGACAGCCTTGCTGAGGAGCTACGCAGGCGGCGACGTATTCGGCTTCCGTCGTAGAGAGCGCGACGAGCTTATGAAGCTTGGACATCCACGAGATCGGTTCGCCTCCCAGCATCCAGATGTAGCCGCAGGTAGAGCAACCAGTCTCTGCGTCGTCACCCCACCTCGCGTCTGTGAAGCACGTGACTTGGTCTTTTGTCGTGGTGCTGGCGTAATAGTGCAGGCCGACGCTAGTCCCGAGGAGGTACTTGATCACCCGCTTCGCCATGTTGAGATGCAGTTGGCGCGGGCATTTGATGAAGCGTGATAGCTGCGAGACGGCATGGGCGATGTCCGGACGCGTCATGCAGGCGCAGTGCAGTAGTGAGCCGACGATCGACTGGTACTTGACATTGTCGGTGAGGAATGCCGTGTCCTTGCTGGCGAGGCTCGTTCCTTGCGGAATAGGCGTGTCGACTGGGTACGCATCCTGGAGCCTGAACTTCTTTGCCATGACTTGAATGTACTTGCGCTGCATGATCGACGTGGTTCCTTGCTCTTGGTCTCGCTGGACTTCCATGCCGAGGATGAGTTTGACTGGGCCAAGGTCGTTGAGGCGAATGTACACCTGGAGCTCGGCGATGATGGCCTCAACGTCTTCAGTTGTCTTCGCGCAGATCAAAAAATCGTCGACATAGAGAGTGATGATCTGGAGACCATCATTGGTCATGCGCGTGAACACGCACGAATCGGGCAACGTTGGCTGGAAGCCTATCGAGTTGATGACCGAGGAGCCGTGTCTGAACCACAACATGGCTCCTTGGTGCGTGCCGTAAATGCCCCGAATGGCAAGAAGATGCCAGCTGCCATCGCAGTCAATACCTGTTGGCGCTTTGAGGTGCTGTGGGATGACTAGGTCGGCGTGAATGTAGGCGCTTGTGGCATCCGCGTGGTGGACCACTATGCGCTTCTCGTTGGCGACGGCAAGAATGAGGAGTTGGAAACAGTGCATGCTTATGAGGGTGCTCTACTCGGCTTGGCAGGCCTTCAACCATTCCGCTGCATCTGGCATCGTCATCGCCTCCCAGAAAGTTGCCGGGGTCGAGTCGTCGATGGAGGGCGCAGCCTCCCAGAGGTCCGGTGGGGTATCGCCGTCAGCGCGGGCATGACGACAACCATAAACACGTCGACGGCAAGGAGGCATTCGTCCGAGTCCGTTTCGGCGTTCTCGAGTGCCATGCGTTCCACGTCGGTGAGCGCGCGCTAGGCGGCTGGAGTGCGTCCAGACCCGGGGTCAGTCGTCGTACCGCGCTCAGCCATCGTAGTGCGCATGGTTTTGGCCAGTAATAGTGTTTGCTCGGTTGTAGACGCTGCTGGACGGGCGAGCGGTAGATGTCCGCAGGACGGGGCGCCCGCGACGTGTGGTTCGCGAGCGCGCGGACGAGTTCGCTGCGAAACTGCTCGAGAATGTCGTGGCGGGCAATTTGACGTTGATCAGTCAGCGCGAGGCGTGCGGCGGCGCCGGCATCCGGTGGCGCGGGACGGCTGTCGCGGCGGACGACCAAACCCGTGGACGCTGAGGGCGAGCCTACCATGTCGACGTCTTGCACGTCGTGGTCGTCGCGCAGGTGCGAGTTTTGCGGCGCGGGCAAAGCCGGTGCGGTTCCAAGCGGAGCAACGAGTCGAGGCTGCCGGAAGCGCGTGTTCATGGCGGGTGTGTCCGAGCGCGGAGCAACTTGTATAAAATGCGGCACGATGACCACGCGAGGGGGCACGGTGGGCAAGTTGCTAGTTGGCGCGGCGTTGGCGCTCAAAATGGCCGCGGCAGTCGACGGCGCAGGCGGGTAGTGCGCAAACGGGATGACGGCGCGAGTGGCGAGTACGAGCGGCGACTGCGTGGCAGGCGTGGTCGGCGCGGTGGGGGCGACATACAGCGGCTGCGGGGCAGGCGTTGCCGGAGCGATGCGCGTCGAGGACGGCAATGGGAGGGCAGGCTCGGGCTGTGCGTGTGGAGCAGGCGCTGGCTGCGCGGTTATGGCAGGCTCGGGCTGCTCGCTTGGGGCAGGCGGTGGCTGCGAAGTGGCTGGCAGAATGCCGCCGTAAAATGGTTCACCGAAAAAAGGAATGTCACCAACTTCATCGTGGCGAAGGGTCAAAATTTGGTCTTAAAAATACAACGTCGACCGAGATCCGGACGTTCTTCGTGACGAGGTCGTACACTTTGTATGCGCGGTGCTGCTCGATGTAGCCTATGAACATGCATTTATTGGCCTTGCTGCTGAGCTTGGACTTCGCGTGGTTCTTGCAGAAGCACAGACAGCCGAACACCTTGAACTTGGCGACGCTGGATCGGTGTCCCGTGATCAGCTCGTGGGGCATGTGTCAGCCCGTCTTTGAGTTCGGCGTGCGATTGCCATGGAACGCAGCCGTGACCATGGCTTCGGCCCACCAGGCTGGGCGAACGTTGGCGTGCAGCATGAGCTTGCGGCCGCGGTCGGTGAGCGTGCGGTTCATGCGCTCTGCCGTGCCGTTCTGGTACTGTCGGCGAGGTGCGCTGCGCACGTGTTCAATGCCCATGGTGGCCAAGTACAGCTCGAAGAGCTGGTTGCAAAACTCGGTGCCGTTGTCCGTGCGCAACGTCGTGAAGGGGACGTTGGTGCGCACGACGATCCACGCGTGATACGCTTGAAAATGTGCGAGGACGTCAGCCGCAGATTTCGAGCGCAGCGGGTAGACTTTTGGCGTACTTGGTAGCATCTTCCGTGAACGCGACAAAGTACAGCGAGCCGCCGGGGCTGGTTGCCGGAGCCGGGCCCCACGTATCGGCATGAATATACGAACCGAGTGGTTTGGGGCCGCGCTCACCAGCTTGAGAATGCGTGATTTCGGTCATTTTGCCGCAGATGCAGTCAACGCACGGGGTACTTGCGGCTAGGCCGTCAGGGAGACCGTCGGCAGCGTCGCGAAGCTTGGCGAGCACGGGAGCCGCCGGATGTCCGAGGCGAGCGTGCCATGGGTCCGTTGTCTTGTCAGCCGCCATGAGTGCGCTGTCCTGGGCCGATGCTTGCGGTCGAATAATCGCACCTTCAACGTGAAAAAGGTGGTTTGTGCCTTGGCGGGCGCGCAGCACGGTTTTGCGATTGATCGAGATTGTGGCAACCTTGTTTGCGAAAGCTACGGTCGGGTGTGCCGGCGACGCGACGATGTGAGGACGGAAAGCAATGTTTTGGCTAGGTTTTCCACAAGCAGCGCTTGGCTGAAATCGACGGTGCCATGCTTGCCACGGACGCGTAGCGTGCCAGCTTGCGTAACGAGAACGGTGTGGCCGTCAGCCATCGCGACGGAGCGTTCCACCGGGTGCACATCGTGCAGAAGCGAACGATCGCCCGTCAAGTGTGAGGATGCACCGCTATCGAGGAGGAAGTTGTCGCTCATCTCACTCAAAACATGAACGGCCAAAGCAGTTTCGTGCTCGAGCGTTCTGGTAGGCGTCGCGTCTTCAACGAGGAAAAGCGAGACGCCGACATGATGAGCCTGATCCGACAGGCGACGCCGAGCACCACTGTACTTGCGCGAGCGCGCGGTGCGTTGGCGGGCAAGACGTGCGTCTTGGATGATGCCTTTATTGATGTCTGACTGTTTGTTCCGACATTCGCGCGCCATGTGGCCTTGGACGTGGCAGTAGTGACAGGCACGCTCCGAGGTCTGGATCGCTGCATCGCCAGTCAAGTTGTCACGGCCGTAGGCATAAGAGTCACGCTGGGCATACACCCGGATCTGTCACACAACACTGCCGACTGTCGCGTAGCGCTCGGGTTGATGCGGCAGCGCCGTGAGGATTGCGTTGACTTCAGCGGAGAAGCGGTGCGGGACGCGGTACAAGAAATCAAGCACGCGGTCAGCTTCCGACGTCGTGTCGTTGGCTGCTTCAAGGCGTGCGAGTATACGTTGAAACCGATCGACGTTGGTGTCGTAGTCCGTGGTCTCGTCCCAAGTGAACGCAGCGAGCTCGCCACGTAGCGCCATGCGGTCAGTCTCGAGCGTGCCAGCGTAGACGTTGGTGAGACCAAGGATCGCGCGGTTGGTGAAGACACAGTACGGGAGGAGCTCGTCCGCGAGCGTGACTTCGACATACTTGAGTTGCGTCTCGTCGGCCAAGGAGCCGATGAGGTTGGCGCAGTACAAGTCGAGATCGAGGTCGTAGCCGGGTATCTCATGGCGGGATGTCGAGAGAGTAGCGGCGGCCGCCTTCTTTGTAAATCTTGGCTCTGATAGACGTATACCACTGACAGAAATTGGTGCCGCCGGGGGCGAGGCGCACAACCTTCTATTGCGTCTGGCTGCAAGCACGCGGTATGTAGAGTCATGGGCAGAAACCACAACAGAGGTCCTCGTTCGTGTTTTGTTGGGCGACGCTTGTGTGGGCATTCGAAATAACGCAATATGATGATGAGTCGCTAATGGGCGATGCAACCTGCCACTTTGGTGGCTGGAGGATTACCGGTCTCTGCCACCAACTTTGAATTCATTTTGGCGGTTAATTTTGAGCGGGGTTTTTTGCGTGGCTTATTATCTACCAACAAGCGGTGTCTTAGCAAACTTGGCCAAAACTGGTGAATTACGTTAATTTCCGGTAAGACTGCATGTGTATATTTAGACGAGTCATACATACACCACAATTACTCTCGCAAACGTGATACATTGTAGATCCTGATCTATTGGATCTTAAGTCAAGGAGCACCATTAGGGTAGACGATATTGTTTTATCGGCGCAATAGTTGAAGGAAGCGAAACTAATTCTAAGGCTGAAACCCAGGATTATCATAGAATGTTCGACAGTCAATACTTCGAACGGTCGTTCGAAAAGCTGCTAAACCAATTGCATGATAATGGGGTACAACGCAACGATTATATTGAACAATGCGATGTCATAAAGCCTTGCTTGTTCATATACCGCGCTCAAAAGATCGGAAAGACATTATACAGGTGGTGTGTTCAAGGTTTGGCCTGGAAACGCCTTTGAACGCCACGAAGACTATGCTCCTGGCTCGGCTCGGGGAATACCGTGCTCGAAATATTCCACCACGCGTGATTTCGATGGCCAAGGCAGCAGGACATTCGATCCTGTATACGCCGCCCCACCATAGAGTCCTGCAACCCATTGAAACGATCTGGGCGATTGTTAAGAGGGAGGTGGGGCAGCTGCACGACTCGACGACGTCTTTCCCGATGGTCAAGACAAGGCTCAAGCGCTCCTTTAAAAGCCTCATGCCTAAGGCCATCCATGGCTGCATCCAACGGTCGGAAGCTCAGCTGCTTGCCATACATCGGCGCATCCGAGCGACGGAAGACAATGGTTCGAACTCTGATAGCTAACACGACGAGGAGTCTGATTGCTCCGACATGGACGAACATGCCATGTTACTCACGAATTTCACTGCGTGTAATGAAAAGTCGTGCGGTTTCAAGCCATGTGTTGCTGTTGGGTGATTTTAGGCAAACTGTGTCTTTCGGGGTACAGCCTCCAGTAATAAATACTTCTCGGGCTCGGTCAGTCTTTGGTGTCGCGAACTGTTAAGCCATTGCGCGCGCAGCAGGGCCTTGAAGTGGCCCATGACGCCCACGTCAAGAGGCTGGCAGAAACTTGAAGCGTTGGCTGGAAGGAGTTGAAAGGTGCTGGCGAGCCCAGTGACGTAGGCATGACTCTCAAGAGTCACATCAGCCTCGAAATTGTCAAAAAAAGACGACGGACTTGGACCGTACGTAATGTTGTAGCAAGCGCTCCAGATACACTTGCCATACACGCTTGTCCATCGAGGTATTTTCCCGAGCGACGTACACATGTTCACGCGAGTACGAAGGCAGCTCGTCACGCTCGATGCTGCCGCCTGGTATTCCATGGACAACGAAAAGGACCGGCAGCTTGCCTCCATCAGCACAAATGGTGAGCACAGCCGTGATAAGATACGAGTTCTTCTGGCATTCCAACGTATGGGGCGATTCACCTTTGTAGGCTCACGTGTGCCGTAGTAGCATGTCGCCATAATTAACTGTCTCGTCCACTTTGTATACGTTAGAGGGCGGTAGCAATGCATAAGGTAACCGCCAATACGAGCGGGCAAAATCATCGTGCACAATTACGAGCTTCTCTCGCGTGACATTCGATGAGGTTAGTACAGGCTGACTGAAACCGCGACTGTTTGTAAACCGATGAATATAGCGAAACAACGTGAGATACGCGCGATCGAGTGACAGATTCGAGTCAATGTATGTCGTGTAACTATGAGGCATACTCGATCATGTCCTGTATTGTGACCATCTCGTTGTTGCGGCGCATGCCCTTCACGAAGGTGACGAGGCCCCTGGGAGAATGGGTTTGACAGGGTGCCACCTTGGCCGCCGAGGGTCGCGGCAGATTTGCGACCATCGCACGGGAGGATGGCAGATTGGCGTTCGATTCAGCCATAGGTGGTCGCGGAAGGCGCCTTGACAGGAGCGGCGAATGAGTTGGGGCTGGCATACGTGCTGGAGAGGTACATCATGAGAAGAGCCTGTCGTTCCCTCATGGTGCAGCTGTATTGCCGGTGTTTACGTGATGAGGTAAGATCTTGATTCTGATCGACGCAGCAGTCGAGGTAGTAGTCAGTGTCGCTAAAGGCACACGCTTCCTTGCAGTAGTTGACTGTGGGGCTTGCGGAGGGACCATATCCTCTGAGGGGGAAGTTGGAACACATGGCATGACAGGGGTACCGCATGCCTTGCAAGGGCGGCTGACCCCTTGGCCAAGGCAGATGTAGTTGATGCAAGTACCGTACATCACAAAATATAAGCACAGTCAAAATTATCGCTTTGGATCAATATTCTACAGTTTTTAAATGTGTAAACAATACTAAAATACATGTCGCCACTTCTTAACGTCTAAATAGTTTTCCGCTTTCAAAAATATCACTGTCGCCAAAAGTCTATTTTCGGCGAAAATCACTACTAAAATTGGGCTTAAAGCTCAACTTCCGTTTCAATCATTGCACATTTTGCACGATGAAAAAGTTCCTTCTGCAGGAGCACTACAACGCAGCGTGGGTGAAAGCTCAGGAGGCACGCCAAACGCAGGTGAATGACATCAAGCACGGGTTGAAGCTCTTGCGCGCTGGTTATGCAAGAGAACTGGATCTACCGCTCTCTCATATAGGACCAGACAGCCGTCGACCTATCAGAATAGATGATACGGGTTTCTATTGGTCGGTAATTTTGAATAAAAGGGCTGCATTTTCTATCACAAAAATCACCCCTCTGGGGCATAATGACCTACTATTCACGTTAATTTCATCACTTTTCTAGCGCGAGCCATCAGGCTGCCGTGGACCGAGTGCTGGGTGGCGCGAAGATTGTCCACGTCGCAATCAGCTCGTTTCTGTCGCGCTCGACCATATCCAAGAACAGACTCGCGGACGTAAGCGAGTCAAGACCGACATGGTGCTGCACGACAAGGGAGTACGTTTCCGTAACATACTGAAAACTACACACGGCACACAAATTGTTACATGTTATTTTTGCATGCAACACATAGAAATGAGTATTAGCAATTGCAACCCTGTAGCACGCATTAATTTGCATCAAGCATATAGCTCAAGACGCTAAATGTATACGAATGTTCTCCGAAATATGCTATCAGCCAGACGATACCACGACACCATGAAACCAGACGAAACCACGAAACATCGACATCATTCTTTCATTGTTAAACGAAAACATGCAATACAACGTAGTATGCACAAAGTACTTTTCAAGTTGTCTTGGACTTTTGCAAACGAAGGGTGCGTCTCGTGCGAACGTCTTCACCTTTAGTGCGACCTGACATCTTCCGCTTGGGTTTGACGGCAGTCGGTGGCTTTCGGCGCACAGCCTAATTGCATTTGTTTCGGAAAAGCTGATATATCAGAGTCCATACCGGCGGCTATTGAACCCCATTCTTGAACGTCCCTTTTTTGTTTCCCTGAATGGTCGTGCGATTCACCAGTGGCACAGCGGCTGGCTTGAGACCGCCAATGCCTCGACCGGTCTTAAGCATTCCCCAGATGACATGGATGCAAATACCATACTTGAAGTTGTAGTTGCACCCACAGAGACCCCTGGCCAGGTTGACACGCCAGCCGTTCATGGGCATTCCATGCGTCTCGAGGCGGTCGATAGCGAAGGTTGACGACATATTGCAAAGCTTGACTGTCATTGAACTTGAACTTGCAGCCGGACAATCGTCGATGGTATCATCGCCACTGTCGTCCGATTCGACAGCGTCGACATTGCGGTGTGCCAGCTGGTTGAACTATGTGGTGTAAGGATAAATCATCATATAATTTCAAACCTCCCACATGTTCGACGCCACTCGGGTACCTTGCAATAAGCCAGCGTTTGCAAGTTTGT
>JNBR01000345.1:0-19349 GCA_002081595.1 Achlya hypogyna | reverse complement strand
GTGTTATGAGAAGTCATTGGTGTATTGTTTTTGCCTTGTTTACCAGCAAATAGTTGAACTTTATACCTCACGGTTTCCATTTACACCTTGTCGATAGAAGGCACATAAAGGGACACGTTCACCTCAAGCGTACAATTATGTCCATGGATTAATCGATTAGTTGTAAGGCATGACGAGGCACTGGCGTGTTGTTCAGCGGCGCACCTAGACCAGCACCAGCGCAGGAAGAAACGTTGAAAATATATGAAGTCGGCTTTGGTGCTAATAGACGGATTGTGAGGAAAGTAGGAAAGCAACACTGCAAACTAAAAAGTCCACTCAATAGGGGAAAAACAAGTATCCCACGAACTACTTGGCATAGGTCTTGAATTTTCTGCTCTGCACTCGAGGCGGGTCTTTTGCGCTTTCCTTCTTTATTCATGGAGGATCTCGTGATCCTAATCGTTCCTGCTGACCTGTGGTTCACTTTGCATCAAGATAAGCATGTCCCGGCAGTGGCTTGGGAAGTTTTATTTGACTTTTGAGGCATAAAGCGAGAGGCTATAGCCCGCGCTCGACTTATGACATTGACGGGTATATTGGAGTGATGAGACTCTCGAGTTAATGATGCCGAGCTAGCCAAGTGTGCTTCTATGCCGTTTGAGAGACCTCAAGCAGGCGACGTTAGCAATGCGAGCGGCTGGCTTACGACTACTCGCAAACGGTTTATAGTTGTTTGTTAATGGCGTGACCTTGAAGTGCCGGAGGCTATGCGCCACCAGTCAAAGTGCTACCGGCATAACCCTTGTTTCGTCAAAGGACTTCATTAGTGTTTTCTCGAGCGCGCGAACGTTATTCTTTAAAGTTTCGCACATTTATCAGGGCCGGTGAGGAAAGTTTATGGAGTGGTGATGGAATTGAGGATTTCATCCGAAACACGGACTGTCCATGACATGACGAGTAATTCACTTCAGACGCTTTTCGATCGCTGCAACGGCCGCAGTTTACTTGTACTATGTCAGAGCCACGGATGGTGCCCCCACTTGTATGAGGAAAGTAGGGGCTGGGTGGGCTTGAAGCGTAGCCTTGGTCGAGAAACTTCGGAATCTCTGAGTGTGCGCCAACCGAAATCGCAGTCGAGATTCGAGTTGTTTTCATCTCTAAAAGTATATAAAAGAACTCCCAAACCTTTTTGCCTCAAATTTGGGGCATCACGATGAGGGAAATGTCTGTAGACCCTATTTGCGACTTACGGGTACCTGTTGAGATGTATCGGGTGCACTACATACTTCGTACTACACAATAGTTTTAGAAGTACCGCCGTTGTTGTGTTGAAGTGGGTCCTCTATTAGTACCGTTGTTTACTAGTCGAATATCAGTCGAATATCAGTCATGGTGTCGACGAGTACTGCATGAAGGTGCAAGTTCCATCCCAACATGTGCTCCGTTGTGTGCGAGCGAGGCTGGATCCTTAATGTCAATTGTCCCATCCAAATGGTAAAGTAACGGTAGTCGACGCAACAAGCAGCGCCGTCGCGATGTCGAACTCATTGGCACCGAGCAGCGCGCGATGACATGTTCTGCCCCATTTTAGGTTCGCCGTCCGTTTACAGCTCGACGAAGTAGGATGCGGTGCAAAGACCGGTGTTTCAGTGGTTTCTACACGGCGTTTTCGTACGAGTCGAATCCATGGGGCCGGTGGCTATTGTGTGTTATGACGTACAACGTAGGAGCAACGTAGTACTAGTAACACACTACCGGCACAGCATTTCAATCATTTCATATATAAAACGCCAAAAGCAGGACGAAATACTAGTACGTCGTCTTACACCAGCCGGCTTATGACGCGTATTGAATGATATGGCAGGGAGTCGACGGATCGGATAGCAACAGGGAAGCTCACCAATGTATTCGATATGATTCATTCCTCAATTGTCATGAAGCTCAGCATCACATGCATCGCTACCCTCGCCCCTGCCGTGGCCGCCTACGGCGCTTCGTGTGGTGAACAGCCAACCCCATCAGCACCCGTGACATTCACACCAACCCCGACAAACACCACGACTACAGCGACCCCTGCCGTGACCGTCACGTCGGCTCCGAGTCCTGTTCCGACACCGAGCCCCACAAAGGATGCATTTCCCTATGCAGACGGGGCCTTGCTGTCTTTTGGGAACGCAGGAACAAACAAATACCTCGGAGCTGGTGTCTATTGGGATAAGACTACTGACATCGCCATTACCCATACGCTCCAACTGCAATGGAAGATTACCAAGGTGAACGGCAAGGTCGCCCTCTCGTATGATGGTATCTACATCACGCAATGCAGTGGCCCCGACTGTCCTTCGCAAGCAAACAACGGCATTCGATTTCTGGCAGGGACGGCGAACAACCCTCGTGCACAGTGGACGTTCGTGGATGTTGGCAACGGTGAGTGGACGATCCAGGCTCTCGACGGCAAGTGCATGACGGCGTGTACCACGTGTGGCGACCTGAAGCCGAACATGAGACCAGTGTTGGCGCAACCGTGCAACGCCAACACACCTCTCCAACACTGGACCATCTCTAAGCGATCCTAGTAACGTTTAATAACAAGAAAAATTGTACAGAACACAGCGATGTTCACGACGTAGTACGGGGCGAGAACCACGACTTTGACGCACTTTTTCCACTCACTTGCGCCTTGAGGCGGACATCCATGGACTTGGGGCGAGTCGGATCGTTGCGAAACCTCCAGAAATTTAACCAGACACGGAGCACGGGGCACAAGTAGTTGAACACGCTTTGGTAGGCGGTAGAACCCGTCTTGGGCGTCGAGAAGAGGTAGCCTTGAGGGTCGTTGGCCAGACAGCGCCCAGGGCGTTGACGATAGTGTTGAGCGTGGCTCAGACGTCTTTAATGTAATCGCACGTGTCATGAAAGTGGTTGTACGTTTCGCACTTGGAGCGGAAAAGGCATCGAGTGCATCCGAGCAGACAATGCCATCCAGGAAATTAAGTTGGAGCCGTGGCAGTGGGTGCCCAGTGCCCTGCCTCGGTAGTCGAAATATTCTGGCAACAAAGGTATACAACACCCTGTGTATGTGGCGTTGAAGCCGTGGCAACGGTGGCAACGGTGCCCTGTGTTGACCTGAGCTGCAGCAATGGCAAGACATACCCGCTGTGAAGTGAGATGGCACGGCGGGGTAAGTGATTTACACTGGCAAGGTCAGTGTGCGGCTTCCGTACTGGACTGCCTCTCGCGGCGGTATGAGTGCCGTCGACGACGCCCCGCCGATGGCAACGACGACTTTGTGCATGGGCACCGGGTACACGACGATGTTCTACAACGCGATGATGCTCTTGGCCGCAACAAAAAAGGGCTACCACCGGCACTGACGTTTGTGGCACTAGTACAGTAGTGACTTTGGCAGATGCCGAGCACAAAACAAAAAAGCCATCTTGTGAGCCCTCCTGTAGGTGCTTATGCACTGCCTTTAGTGCCCATGGCCCCATGGCGTAGCTCAATACGACCGGGAGCATGCTGGAATGTGTTGTCCGAATCACTGAAGGCATCGGCGAGATCGTAGTGGTCCTCGACATAAGCCACTGCAGGAGTCAGCACGCCTGCTGCTGCGGGTGGCGCCCCGCTCGAGCTTGTGACCCTTGGCGACCCACAGCACATGACGGGATCTCGGCGAGGGCCTCGTCATACTGAGCCTTGGCCGAGCTCACTGATGCTGTAGGATGCGCACTGTATCCGAGCTTACAATCCAACCAGCAAAACACACTTTAGTTTTCGCTGCAATACGCTACCCGCGAAACCTACCGTGTGCGTCCATCCTTGTACCGTTCACCGAAATCCACTCAGTTTGCAGTTTTGACAGTCGCCAAGGAGCACGTCTAATTAGCAACTTTTTCCACAATTTTACCAAATATTTGCGCAGTTAGTTTTGGGCTCAACTGCCGCGACGCTAAGACCGTTTTGTCACTGGACGACTAAGGGCACGAATGGGAGCAGGAGCGTCGGTGGAAGCTCTTGAGAGCGTCGTTGACGGCGTCGCCACGCCCATCGCGAGCTGGCACGACGTCGCGACCAAGCTTACACCAGGACCAGAGGAGCCGCCGCTACGTCTGCGAGGCGTCAGCGGCCACCTCCTCGCCGCACTCTTAAGCATGCCCGAGTTCGACCCTGCGTGGACCACGGGCACGTTCTGCATCCAGTTCGCCAAAGCTGTCACCGCTCCGTTCGCCTGCTCGTTCGTGCAGCTCATGGCCAATGTCACTTGGCAGGGCCAACCTGTGACAGGGCCGCCGTCGCGCTTTGTATCACACACGTGGGGCTACCCGATCCAGCGCACAATTGCCTCCGTGTTGGATCACGCCGAGGGCGGCCGTGACCGCTACTACTGGTTCGATATCTTCTGCCTCAACCAACATGGCAACGAGATCGGCCACCCTGACTTCAATTCGTTTCTGCGCGCTGCCATGACCCAGGCGGGCCACACCCTCTTCGTGTGCTGTCCGTGGGACCGCCCTGTGGCCGTCACCCGCGCCTGGTGTCTCTACGAAGTCATGGAGTCGCTCAAGGAAGAGAATGGCATCATCTTTACACCTGTGCTGGCGCCGGACGAACTGCCGGCGTTTGCCCAAGCGCTGCTCCAAGACACCTCGGCCCTCGTCCAAATATTCATCCACGTCGACGCCTCGCGCGCGACGGCGTACCTCCCCTCGGACCTCGACATGATCTTTGGCTGGGTGCGCCACAGTGTCGGTTTTAAGTACATGAACGAAATGCTACACAAAGGTCTCAGTGCGTGGATTCGCGATGCCGGTGCTCGTGAGATCGACGCGCGCATCTCAACAGCGACTCCGGAGGAGCTCCCGGCGCTGCACGAACGCAAGGAAGCTCTGGAAGCTGACATGGAGCGGTTTGTCCGTGTGCCGCCGCTGCTGCACAAGCGAGTCCTCAACGTTGAATTTGATCCGTCGTTTGACGTTGGAGTTGTGCCGTCAAACGAGATTCCCGTGTTGCTCGGCGCAACGTACATGTACCAGGGGGAAATCATGGGCGGGGTGTTTCCCGCTTTTCTCCAAGTGCTTGTGGCGATGCCCGCGTTTCGAGAGGACGTCCGCAGCCACGGAACCTTGGCGCAGTCACCTTTTCACGGGGAACTGCGCTCGATATGCGACTTGTACACGCACGCAACCGATGGCATCATCAGCGTCGACCTGCTGATCGATAAGCTGCCCCCGCAATCCCGCAAACTGGCGCTCGAGCCCGCCGACTTCACCGACTTCCTGAGTACTATGATCGCTGAAAACAACGTGCTCAAGCGGTTCTGGCCCGACTGCTTGTACGATAGCGTCACGTGGTGTGAGAGCCCGACGCGCGGCCACTGCCAACGATCGAGGCGGGACTCGGACTATTTCCTCCGACTGGGCAACCTCACGGCGCCAACGCTGCACGATATGCTCGTTGCTACATTTCAACCTGAAGTCATCGATGACTACGGCTGGCACCACGAAGATGGCAGCTACGAAGCCATTCAACTGAACAGAGGGCAGTATTGGGGTGGCCCCACAGCCAGCGGGCGGCTTGCAATCTTCGTGTCGCGCTTCGTCTTTGACTCTGGTACGTTTGGCATATGCTTTGAGCCGCGCGCAGTGCCGCTTCCTGACACGCTGACACTCGATGACATGCCGCGACCACCAGGAGCCGAACCCATCGAGAGTCCGGTGTATCAGCTCCGAGGTATCGTCAACTACCGGCGCGTGGGGGTTCCCATCGATTCGGACAGCAAGTCAATCGGTCAAGGTGTGTTTGAGACGTACCTGCAGTTGTGTGGGCGCTGGTGGCGCTGCTCCGAATACGAAGGGACCGTGCAGCTTCTGCCGCGCGACGTTGTGGACCAATGCACTTCCAAGTCGTGGTTTCTCGCCTTTTACGATGCTGTGTAAACCATTGCTCGTAAACGGCATCGACTCTAAACGAATGGTGTTCATGCAATCCTCCAATTACTCCTTTCGTTGCAACGTCGATGTGG
This sequence comes from Achlya hypogyna, assembly GCA_002081595.1. Lineage (NCBI taxonomy): Eukaryota > Oomycota > Saprolegniomycetes > Saprolegniales > Achlyaceae > Achlya > Achlya hypogyna. Next base: position 13,345 of record JNBR01000345.1, on the reverse strand, counting down.
GATTCCATGAGGAGCGCGCCAGTCTCACGTTGGTGCTGGACGTAGGCCAGGGTGTGCGGTAGCGGCCGCCCAACGCCGCGGGTGCAGATGGAGACGCAACATCTCGTCGCAGTGGGGGGCGTGCGTATCGCACAACGCCTCGATGTCGTCCTTAGCTGTTGAAAAGCTTTTGCGACCGCGTCGACGTTGCACTGCGCCGAAAGCATCTCGCTGTTCCCAGGCTGGTAGCATAGGGGGCATTTGATCTTGATGAGAATGCCAGCGATCTGCGGCGAGACCAACTACTGCAAGTAGTCGTTCATGCAGTCGCCACCACACTGCAGCTGGGTAGTGCAGGCAGCAAAGGTGTTTGATGGTGCCAGGGTTGCCCTGGTAGATCTGGCACGTGAGCTCACATTGTTGCCAGCAATCCGTCGCCCCAGGAGGGATGTCAACTTGCACTGTTGATGGCATAGAGAGAAATGCCGCCGTTCTCGCGGTGCGACTTCCGTTGTCATCTGGGAGGGCACCGTCGGTACGTTGCCTAAACAAGTGGATCTGCACTGAGCTCGGGGCAAGTTGGTGTTTCTCTGAAGGTGTGTGAACTCGGCCCAAGCATGACTCAAACCCATGAACCGCTGCCACGTTCCGGCAGGACTTCGAAACATCGTCATAAGCCATGAGTGCGAATGCACACAACATGTGAAGGTCATTCTGTTCAATGAGTGAGAGGGTTCAAGGGGCGTCTCGCCGCGCAGCCGGAAAGCCGTCACGGGCAACGATGTACTCGGAAAAGGCCTGCGTCGAGATGAACGACGTGCGAAACGGGCGCATTGCGAGCGGCGAGAGGGCAAGATAGCCCGCTTCGTCGAAGAAAACAACTTTGTCTTGGTACTGGTCGTCCCAGAGGTACCGGAAGCGCCCAAAGTGAACGTCCGCACCTTCGTCGTTGTCGCCTGTACCGATGAGCATCTCGACCGCTTCTTGAAAGGCCAAGCGAATGCGGGCGTCCGGAAACGGTGCCGCCTGCCGCTCGAACGAGCTACCAAACACGTGGTCGCTTTGGGTCACGTGCGCCTTGAGACAGCTGCGCAACGTCCTACGCTTCATGAGGTGCCACGCCCACCTTGGCCGCCTTACGAGTGCAATCGTTTCCAGACGGGTGTCGGGAGGCCGACGGGGATTTCACCTTGCACCACCATGCTCGTATCCAAGTCGACGCACAAAACTTCGTCGCCAAGGTCGCCTACATCGCTGTCACCGACGCCGTCGCAGCTGGCGCGACGTACTTAGGAGGCTAGCGTCGAGCAGATCCTTCTGCACACCGAATAGAAAGGGTGTCGGGCACTGGAGGTAGTCGAGCATGCGCCCCGGCAGCACAGGCACGTACACGTGCGGCCACGAGAGCGGTGCGATGAGCGTGCGCAGGGTTTCCGCTACGACGGCCAGCACCGTGTACTGCGACGAGATGAGTAGGATGCGGCATTCCAGCAGCACGGCAGTGAACACCGTGAGCACATTCGACACGTCGAGCGTGTCGAAGAGGAGGTGCATTGGGTAGCCCAGCGGTGGCAGGCACGACACCACCGAGGGCGCGATGTCTACTACGGGGCGCGAGATCCGGGACACGACGCTTTCATCCAAATGGAACGAAGATGAAGCTGTCAGCTGGGCGACGGCCTTGTACGCTTCACCAAGGCGATCCCGAAGCGTCGTGAACAGCGGGTACTTGGAGAACACTGCAACGCCTGCGCCAACTGGATGAGAGCCTGGCCCAAGCCACCGACGTACCATACGGAATGTAGTACGACGCGCCGTGGGCATCGTCTCGAAAGGGCTTGAAGAGTGTGAGAACGGCTCCAAAGAGCTCCGTGTCGCCTGTGAGCGCGCGGGTGTTGAAGGCAAGTGGGGCTGGGGTTGCGTTGCTCAATACGACGCACTGCGCCGCATCCTTGCACCTGCATGCCGCCGTGAGCCCGTGTCATGCCACCTCCGTACCAGGGCACCAAGAACGACTCAATTGTCTGGTCCAAATCCATGTGCTCGTCGTACGAGATCCACTGCAGCTCGAAGGTATGGCCGTCGGCGCGGAAGACGGACTCAAAGCTCACGATCGAGTAGACCCACGACTTGGGCAGGGCCGAGAGCGGCGGCCGTGGAGTCACAGGGGGGCTGGCTGGTGGGTGTGCGCGTAGCCCGTAGTGCAGCAGCAGCTCGGAGAGGCGGTGGACGCTGTCGTCCGAGTTGCTTCGTGGATAGAGTGCAAATTCAGCGTAGGCAGGACTCGCGATAAAGCTACACGGCGGTGAGCGAGATGCGCCGGCAGGAAACCTGCACCGGAAGTAGAGCTCCTCGTAGATTTCATCGAGCTTCTCGATGATAGCTTCTTGCTCCTTGTGCAAGCGCGCGTGGGCAGCACTGACGGATGATTCGAGGTCCTACCCACGTTGTGAGCGCCGACGACGCAGCGGGCAGCGAGTCACCTCCATGTCATCGTGGCCATCAAAATACTTTTGCCGGATGTACAGAAGCATGGCGGCGGCGTCCGAGCCCAGCTTTTGCCGCTGTCTTCGAGGCAATTTCGTGTCGGTGTACTGCCGATAGAGCCGCTTGAAGTCGTATTGGATCTCCATGTAGAGCGCCACTTCGTTGTGGTACTGGTGCTGGAAGAGGAAAAGCCAAAAGAAGTTGCAAAGCAGCCGATTGAGTAGGATCGCGTCGAGCGGCAAGAGCGTTCGATCGACGCTCGCCAGCATATCGGCATAGAGCTCTGTGGTGCGAAACGTTGGGAAGCCGACCATGAGGTACTGCTTGACGTTGCGCGCAACTTGGTCAAAGGCATGCAACGCGGCCTCACCGCCAACATGAATGTCGGCCTGAACGGTCGGTAGGTCGGTGACCATGGCGTCGCCGATGAAGAACTGCGAGCCCGCCGTGAGGTACTTGACGAGAATCTTTTGGCCGTAAGTCTGCAGCAGCCCCTTGTTGTCGTCGCTCATTGCCAACAGCGACCGGGAAGATGCGTTCATATCGGGACGCTGGACAACCATGCGCCAAAACACCCTACAAACGCACGAGCTTCCAGCCGGCGCATCCCATGCAGACGGACCGGTATTCGTCCAAGCTGCAGAGGAAGAAAAGCTTGCACTGGTCCTGCTCGGTTTGAAGCCATGACGCGTAGTAGCGCATCATCTTGGGCGTGTTGACGACCTCCTCGAGCGCCACAAGACTCAGCGGTTCGATCGGGTGGGACGTCGCCGGGTCCTGGGCATAGACGTTGGTGCTGGTGTGAGTTCAATCGAAAGCTACCTCGCGGTTCCATTTGGCCAGTGAGTTGGGAAGCTGGAGGACCTTGCCCCAGGAGGGAACGCTCTTGACGTTCGTGCTGTAGTGGTCGTACAGCCAGCGGTTCCACTTTTGAAGTGTTGTGCCCTCTGGCGGGGCGGTGGCGGCTGCAATCGCAGACTACATGCGCCATGTGAACCGCACTGAACGTGAAGATGAAGCAACCTCGAGCGGTGATCCCTTTCTCGAATGGTTGGCCGCGAGCTGGGCCTTGGAGGCTTCAAGGAAGCGGGAGGCCTTGAGCTTGACCTGCTGGGCCCATCGACTTTTAGCTTGGCGTTGCTTGAACTCGTTGTCTTCCGACATGATCGAGTTGGACCGCTTCTCGTGCATGATGGTCTCTTCGTCTTCGTCGAGCACGGCGGTGAGGTCGCTTTCGGATATCTCCTCGAGCATCATGCTCTCGCGTGCTGTGTTGGAAGGTCGGTACATGCGGTTAGTTAGCGTCGAACGGGACGTGGCAAACTCGTGGAGCGACCGCGATGACGCGGCAAAGTCGAGGAGCGATCGGGATGAAGCGCCAAAGTCGTGCATGGACCGCGACGACATGGCAAAATCCGTGAGTGACCGCGAAGAAGAGAACTCCCAACCATTTGTGTCGTAGTCACTCGTGTAGCTCTCGATAGACTCACGAAAGATGTCTTCGGCGTGAATCATGCCGTCGATCGGCAGCTCCTCGATGGGCGGGCACGCGCCGCCACGGAGGCTACTGCTTAGCAGGCTGCTGCTCAGAGGTATCATGTCGTTTGTCACCAAGGAGGAGGACGACGTCCGCGCATTGCTTCGCGACCGCGCGGGTCCAGACGACAGGTCGCTGGAGAGTCGGTCCCGGGGCATGCTGGTGGGCGGACGATGCCACTGCTTGAAGATCGGCTGTCGTCGACCCGCCACATCGGATACCACGGCAAATTCCCCTCAAAATCAAATATTTAAATTCGGCGTATGCCGTATTTAACACCGAGCATGGCGTCAGGACTGCAAAAGTCGGACCTGCTTCGCCGCAACCTCCGGCTCCTTGGCTACGACGGTGCGCTGCAGCTGACAGCTCTGAATGAAGCAAACGTTCTCTGCGCACTCCACTTCCTCTGCGTCCAGATCGACCCGGCCTTCGACGCGGCAACACGCAGCCTCTTTCCTTTCACACAGACGACGAAGACAACACTGAAGAAGCTGCTGCAAGCTCAACTTGAGCCGCACGTTATCGCCAAGCGCCTACCCATTGGCAGCAGCAACATGTCTCGGTACGTAGTGGCATTAGAATGGCCTGCTTCCTAAGAAACGTCATAGTCTGTCCGCCATCGCCACACAGCCCACCCGTACTGTAGACCTCCTTTGGCGACTGTCGGTCATTGCACTACGGGCCCTGCTTCCTCCGACAACTGCACCACATCCACCGAGCCTAAACAGCGCCCAAAGACTACACACAGTCCAAGCGAAGATCGCAATGAAGACGCGGCAGATCCATGCAGCAACTCAGAGGCGGTTGTTGCTGCAAGCAGCGTGGAAGCAGAAAGCTCGTGAGCTCACCAAGAGCATGCACACGATTGCAGAGCGCGAGGTCTATCTGCATGCGCAAATCGACGGTAACGAACTCGTCAACGCTTCAATAGGCGCGAGTGACGGCTGAGTACACAACGTGGAAGGCTCAGGTGCCGCCTGGAGTTTTGACCGACTCTGGGCACCAGGAGCGCCTCAAGACATTTGAGCGGATTGTGCAGCATTGGCAAGAAGTGGACCAAGCGCTCAAGACCTGCCCAGTCGCTGACTTTGCCTCTGTCTTGCAAACTGTCGAGTTGAACAGCCGAACGCCACCTGTACTCCAGTCTCAGCACGCCCAAGGGATCCTCGGCGCCCTCAGGTCGACGACCTACGCCATTCGCGCCCTTCACGACAAGCTGCAGAGCTGTCCAGAAGTTCAAGTGCCGGCGGCGACGACGGCGTCCCTGGCAGCCGCGGTGGAGCAGAGCCATTTGCATGTCCTCGCTGCCAATGCCCTTGGAGACGACATTGCCGCACTCACCACCGCGATGCAGCCACCGCCGCTGGAGGCCACCGCCGAAGACGACGACGGCGACGGGCCGCTTTGTCCGCCAACACCGATGGTCTTGTACGAGCTAACAGCCCCAGCTCGACCCGAGACTCCACCCAGCACCACGTCATCGGACGCACGGCTGCACCAAGTGACCTCCTCCATCGAACGTCTGAGCTGGACCCAGCGGCGCGATGACATCGATGACGACGAGATGCCTGCGCAGCGCGCACTACACTTCTAAAGCAACGAATCTTCTTGCGGCTGGAGGTCTCTCCTGTGCCCGTGCACCACACGCTCTTTCGAACATGGCTTCTCGCAGGATTCTTAACCGTGATAACGTAACTGCCTGGGGACGCCTTTCTGTGAGGCAGCACATATGCCTGAGCGCTGGCAGATGCGAGAGCACGCCGGCCCAACGCGGCTGCAGAGCGTCCTCTTGGCCCCTGCCTCGAACGCCGCAGCAGCTGCCGGCGGCCGCGCCCCTGCCGCGGCTTGTAAACGCCTGTGACAGTGCCACGTCACGATCCGGATATCAACCGGATACCGAGTTTCATTGGTGGAGATTTACGTTGCGCAATCAGCTGGTCAACTAAGATTACCAGTTGCGCAAACTGCGAATCGCCTCAGCATGCACCCCGTCGACGACACAAGCGCCGCCATCGCGGGCCTCCAGGCCTGGCTCCATGACCACGGCGTCGCGCTTGACAACTTCTACATCCGCTACTATGGGCCCGGCGAGGGCCACGGCGTTGTCGCCGCTAAGGACTTTGCCAAAGGTACGCTCGCTTGCAGCGCGCCGCTCATGTTTGTGTAGGCGAACACACACTGGACATCCCGTTTCCGCTGACGATGAACGTCCAGTCGGCCATGGCGTCCGACCTTGCGCCTCTCTTTGCTCAGGACAACCTCCAGCTGCCGGACGACGAGATTCTTGCGCTGCACCTGATGTACGAACGACAGAAGGGCGACGCCTCCTTCTGGGCTCCGTTCATTCGGTACGAAACTTCGTCGCAACGGGAACACAGCTCACGTGTGCCTGCAGGAGCATGCCGCAAACGTTTGACACGCCCATCTTCTGGCCCGACGCCGTGTTCCAGGAACTTCGTGGCACGAACGTGGCGCTCCTTGGTAGCATGATGCGCCAGCAGATCATTGCAGACTACACGTCGATTCACCGCCCGATCTTTCAGCGGTACCCGAAGCTCTTTGACGCCAACGCGCTTTCCATCTCGGACTACAAATGGGCGCTCTCCGTCATTTGGAGCCGCGCCTTCGGTGTCGTCAAGGACGGCGAATACCTGCATGTTCTCTGCCCCGCCATGGATATGTTCAACCATGACGTGCATCTCAACGTGCCCCTCGATGAGTTTGTCAGCTACGACGACAAGACACAGGTACACAGTGCCTTTCCGTCATGGCCATCTCACGGCCGCACTAGCGCCTCAGCCACCGCGTTCACACAGCGTGTGTAGCCGGCGCGCCCTTGAACATCAGCTACGGCCCGTATTCGAACGCCAAGCTCCTCTACTCGTACGGCTTCGTCGTCCCAGGCAACCCAAACCGCGGTATCGACTTTTGGCTCAATATTCCGCCGTCGGACCCGTACTACAACCTGAAGAAGGCACTTCTCGACGCGCACCCGCTCACGCGCGCCCAGACGTACGATTTTGAAGGCACGCTACTAGGCTCCGGTGTATCGGAGCGACTACTAGCGACGGTGCGAATCATTCTCATGCAAGAAAACGAGATTGTGCATCGCAACAAGGTATGGTGGCGACAGGCGTCGTAGCTCATGGCCCGATAGGCGTTTGAAGGCCAGCTTATCTCGCGCCGCAACGAACTTGCTGTGTATGAGAACCTCATTCTGTCGTGTCGCCGCAAGCTCCAATCGTTCTCGACGACCATCAAGCAAGACGAGGATGCCCTCGCTGCGGGCCCGAGCAGTCTCTTCCTCTCGTGTGCCTTGCAGGTGCGCATGGAGGACAAACGCACGCTCCAAGACACAGTTCGCGTGTTGACGTGCTGGAAGGACTACCTCGTCGCCATCGACGACGAGGCCGCAGTAGGTGAAGTATACCCGCCGCGCGACGCGCGGATCTAATTATTCACTCTTTGTCGTCGAGTCGTGGTTGTTCGTGTCTGCATGTTGCAGTGGGAGGCTGGGACACGTGCACTTGCGAGGCCATCACGTGCAGGGCTGGGATCGCGAGAGGGCACAGGACGTCGCGGCTGGCGCCAGAGCGACGTCGGCTGGTGCTTCCGCGATTCTTCTGGCTGCGGGATGACGGCGCAAACACATGAGATCCCCTAACCCTCAGAGGGCGCGGCCAATCAGCGCGACGCCAGGTGTAACGCGAGTTCATTTCCGCCTTGAGCTGCCCGTCCCGATCCCGTCCTTGCACCATGCCGCCTCTCGGAGCCCAGAGCCCTCTCCTTCCGACAGCGCCGATGGCTTTGACAATGCCACCGCCGCACATCGTGGCTGCCGTCTCGCCAATTGAAGCAGTGCCAGCCGGTGTCGCCGACCTCCAGAACTGGCTCCATGCTCATGGCGTGGAGCTTGATCGCGTGGCCTTTGGCCCAAACGTCGTAGCCGCCACACCGCTTGCAAAAGGTGAGCTGTGCGCGGTGGTGTGAGGGTGTGTGACTCAAACTCGCTTAGGTGAACGGTCGCTGTCGATCCCGTTCCAGCTCACGATGAACGTGCACTCGGCGAGGGCCTCCGACCTTGCCCCACTTCTTGCGCGCGAGTCCACGCTACTGCACAACGAAGTGCTCGTGCTTCACCTCGTGTACGAGCGGCTGAAGGGCGAAGCCTCGTTTTGGGCGCCCTTCCTTCGGTAAGTCGACCGATCGAATGGCGTCGCATCATTCTCCATGCAGCACCCTGCCGGAAACCTTCGACACCCCCATCTACTGGTCTCAGGAGGAATTTCACGAGCTCAAGGGCACAAACGTCGCCATGCTTACAAACGTACAGCGACAGCAACTCGTCGCGGATTACACGACGATCTACCACCGCATCTGCCTGCGGTACCCGTCGTTTTTCCCACTCGACCGCGTATCCATCGCCGACTTCAAATGGGCGCTGAGCGTGCTCTCGTCGCGCGCCTTTGGCATTACCAAGGACGGCGAGTACCTCCAAGTGCTCTGCCCCGGCCTCGATCGGATCACACACGACGTCAACCTGCACGTACCCCTCGACGAAGCGATTGTCTTCGACGCTGCTTCCCAGGTCCGGCTCGTTTCCGCTGGACCTTAACTTTACCCCGACTAGTCGCTGAGTCATCACGTGCACGAGGACACTACGGCCGGCGCCCCGTTGACCATCAGTTACGGGCCGTACTCCAACGCAAAGCTCCTCACTTCGTACGGCTTCGTCGTCCCAGGTCCACTTGGCATGGTGGAGTTTAAACACTCAAAGGTGCGCAGGCAATCTCAACTGCGGCATTGATTTCTGGCTCGACATCCCGCGCTCCGATCGGTACTTTCGGCTCAAGAAGGCGCTGCTCGACTCGAACGCATTGACGGCTGCGCAAACGTACGACTTTGACGGCACGCTGCTTGGCAGCTCGGTGTCGGAACGTCTCCTTGCCACCGTACGCATCATTCGTATGCATGAGACTGAGATCGACGCCCACAACAACGTGCGCCCCCGGCCTGCGATAAGATCTCACTGGCATCGTAGGCGTTTCGAAGCCAATTGATCTCGCGCAGCAACGAGATGCTAGTGTACGACAGCCTCATCGCAGCCTGTCGTCAAAAGCTGCAGTCGTATACGTGCACGTACGGACCAGTTGGCAGACGCCACTTGACTCGAACCAACGTAGGCTCAAGCAAGATGATGCACTACTACTACAAGGGCTACCTTTATCACCTCGACTACAGGCCGCGCTGCTAGTTCGAATGGAAGAGAAGCGAGTGCTCAACGAAACGATTGACACGCTGAACCTTTGGTCCAACTACCTCATGGTCAAGCAGGACACGGATGTCGTCGGGTACCCGCCCCACGACGTCACCATGGCCCTCTAAGAGATTTCTCGTCGATGGCATATTTAAGTTTCCTCAATTCCATCCATTTTGTCATTGTACAAGTCGTCGATGGAGATGCCCAAGGTGACATTGTACAAGCGGATTCATCAAGTAGATGCACATCCAATGCAACTACGGGTGGACAGGTGCCAAAGCAAATGCAGGACTGTACAGGCTTGTTAGTCATTAATCTGTTCATCGCGGTGGAGCTTTTGGGTTGCCGCTAAAATGTCACCCATTTGCCCTTGCATCATGGTTGTGAGCTGCGCGAGCTGCTGCTCGAGGCGAGCGTTCTGTAGCGCAAGGCTCTCGATCGCTTCCTCGACCGTCGCTTTCTTCTCCGTCGTACCGCTCTCGAGCTGCGCGTGCTTCGGTACGATCTCGTCGAAAATCGGGTTGAGCACGGGGCCGGACTTGGTCGAGATGTAGCTCAGCTTTGCACGCGCCGCCTCCGTCTGGCCGAGCATGGTTTCAAGGCGAAGGATACAGCGTGCGTAGCTTGCGAGCGCCCGGGTCTGGAGCTTATCCCAGTTGCGGTCGACGGTCTTGTTCATCATGGCGAGCAACAAATTGAGCAACAGTACAACCATGACGGCGCAATGGAACATGCGCAAGATGAAGCCGAAGTGCATGATCGGCCCGGGAAGCACGTGCTCCTGGGTCTTGTTGCCCGAGCCTGGAAGCGCGTGCTGCTTGGGCTTGTCGACTTTGGCATTGAAGTCTCCAACGCCGTTCTCACCATACATGACAAAGTACGTGGCGCGGAAGCTCGCCCACAGGGTCTTGTACGAATCCGCCTTCTGCTGGAAGATGAAGTAGTAGGCGCACGAGAGACCGCACTGGAAGACGCCGTAGAAAATGAGAAAGTCCCATACGTCGCGCATGACATCCTTGACGATGGGAAGGAGGTAGCCGGCTGTCTTGTTGACTTCGAGGTACTGCAGCGAGAGCATCCAGAGCGAGATGGTTAAGAAGGCGCCGAGGCATAGGTAGATGTCGAGCAAGGCCTCGGACATTTGCTCACTTTCGCGCATGAGAGCATGAAAGCGAATGTAGTGCAGCCACGCAAACGGTCCGAGGATCAGGGAATACGTGAGGAGCTGCAGCTTGTTTGTAAACGACGCATAGTACTTGCGATACGAGGTCATAAAGGGCGTCGCGAACGGCAGGACGAACACCAGGATGAACGTCCAGTAGACCTTGCCGATGCACGATGCGTTCTGGCGACGGTGGTAAATCCACGGATCTTCGCCGTACAACTCCAAGATTTCAAGGAGCAGAAAGTAGGCGGCGCAGGCCCAGAGCACACACGGCGCCGCAATAGCCTGGTACTGCAAAAAGTAGCCGAAGTTGTCGTCACCAAGCATCGCGAGCCCCACGACGCACGGAATCGTCAGTACAACGGCCCAAAGGAGCGTTTTCAGGAAGAGGTAGACGCGGGCCTTCGACTTGTAAACGGCGACTTGAGGAATGACAAAAGCGGCGTCGAAGACGTACCGGCCGTCGTACATCCAACGGGTGAGCTTGGTGAACATCTCAGGCTTGAGGTGGCGGAGGTGCACAAAGCCGAAGAGTGTGAAGATACAGGTGAAGAGCCAAACCACAAATTGAGGCTGGATGCGCAGCGAGCTTTCCGCCATCTCAGAGTCCTCGTCTGTCCAGTCCTCGAAGTCTTTGTCGTAGAGGATCATGACTTTGTCGATCGAATAGCCCGACGACACGAGGATAGTCATTGACATGAGCATCACGATGTACAAGAGAAGCTGCTGGAAGTACTTGCGGGCACCGAAAAGCTCCCACTTGATGTCGAGCATACGCTGCAGCACGACATGCTGGAGGCAGTCGTGCTTCGTGGTGTCCCCGATGATACTGTCGTTCAAGATGGAGTACAAGGCCGAGCTTTTTACGTTCGAGCGACCACAGACGGCAACCAGCTGCGTGAACTGATAGTTGTACCGCGATGTCGAAACGAACTGATCGAGATACTTGGCGGCAGCATTGGGATCGTTCTCGATGGCTTGACGGAAGAGCCGCTCGTCAAAGTCAGCACCATCAGTCACAGTTAGCTCCGCGCGGAGGTGCGCAAGGAAGGCATTGTTCGGGTCGTTGGCGCGGTAGTATGCTTCATCCTTGATCAAGGCGGCGCATTGATGGTGGCCCCGGTTCTCGGCGTACTCGAGCGGGGACATGCCCGAAATGTCTTCGAGGTTGATATCAATGAACGGTTCGAGTAGAAGCTTCTGCACAAGTGCGTAGTCACCCGCTTCGCACGCGTGCGAGAGGGACGTCCGGCCCTCGGCATCGACGGCATTGACCGTGTGCTCACGAATGGACTTTTGAGGCTGCCCGAGCATCAGAGCTGTAAACGCAAAGTGGGCATGACGCTGTGGCAGAGTCGCTCGCTGCCGTGGGGTTGTTGGGCCATACGAGAAGTTGGGGGTGGCAATTGGTCGTCATTGGCTGGAGCCAAGTCGCATGGGATTCCTGTATCGTTTGAAGGGTATCAGAAGGAGCGGAACTTATACACGCCATGTCGTGTGCATGTACGTAGAGATCGTAAAGCTCACGATAAAGTTAACACTTGCGGTCGCTTCTGCAGCACTTTTTCGTATTAAAGTCCACCAATGTTTCCCTTCCGACGCGAGAGACAACCAGCGACCCTTTTGACGTCGCCGCGGCGCACAAATGTAAGCCACCCTCTTTTGCATGGTTCACTCCATCCTTGTTGCCCTGGCCCGGTCTTATGAAAGTCGGAGTCGCACCGAGCAAAAAGGAGCCTGTAACAGGCAACTTTCGATGCCGCGGACTCGCACCCCTATAGCAGCAGTTTTGTGTTCGGCGCGTCGGCCAACGAGTCGTGCGGTGCAAGCGAGGTCTTCGTTGTGCCCGCACACGCCGTTGCATCGCCGGTAAAGCTCGAGAGCCTCGACTTGAGCGCATTGACGACAATGTGTTTATAAATTGAGTCTACAACCTCCTGGACGAGATAAGGGCAAGGAGCTCACGGCCGCTGTGGGCGATGTCACCAGCACACTCAGCCACGTCGATATGAAGGATCGTAGCCCGGACGACGAAGCTGATTGACACGTTGCGCAAAGCTCCACTTTAAGATCATCCCCAAGGCCATGTCGAAGGTCAAGAGACCACTTTGTCACCGGCGGCAGCTCCGTCTACCACACCGAGATCAACGCTGGAAATTCGTGGCTACGATGGTCGCCAAGCTCCTATAGCCGGGTTCTTGGGCTACCTTCAGACGTTCCAAGGCCGCAAGAGTTCTCACGCCTAAAGCTCAAGGTCCCTACCGACATACATAATTACTTTAACTTTTAAGACTTATTGTTTAGGGGCTTTCGAGGGTTCGGGGATATTTGAATGGAGGATGCGCGTGCAGTTTAGTCGTGAGGGCCAACCGTAGTAAGCCATATTTATTCCTATGCCCTGTTAGCTACTTGTCGATTATGGGGCCCTGGCATCCTCCGAGAAGACGTCGAATTTGGTAGCTGTGCGGGCTCTAGGTAGGGTAGATACACAGACTATGGCTTATGGCAGGGACGTTGACGCAAGAAACGATGAGGGCTCGGCAGTGTTTCAATCGATTGCGCCTCTCGAGAAGCACGCAGCTTCAGTAGACAAGAGCTCCATGAGTCGATGTCCCGTTTTGTTTAGTTCCGAATAGACTCAAGGCGAAGACACCTTCATTGGAACCACTATCTCAATCATGCACACTGCACAGCAGGACGCAGTAGAAACTCACACAGGGAATAGATTGCGTCGGTAGAGGCGACAGCATGTGCGTTGCGATGTCATGACGCCACAATGGGCCTCCAGGTAGACAATTAAGTAAATGGCAAAATTCTTATTGGTGTGCTTAGTCGCCACGGGGACCGAAGAAAATGTAGCGGCGCCAGCCCGACTTCTCAAAGTTGCAGCCGTTCTCCGTGAGCTTCTGGAAGGCCT
>JNBR01001930.1:0-36811 GCA_002081595.1 Achlya hypogyna | reverse complement strand
CATGAACTCTCTCCAGGGTCGAAAATCGACTCCTTTTTGTCCAATCATCGTGCAGTATTTCGGCAACTCCATTTTTTAACTCCATTGAAAACTCCATTTTCTACTTTGAAACCCCCTAATATTTGCTCTTCGTACTGTCTGCACAGCTGTACTCCCAACTGGGTTTTCGCTGTACTTAACACAATAATATACATATATTTAATTGTATATAACGTAAACCACCAGTAGTGGCCGAAAAAATTACGCTGACTTTGATCCGTCAGTATTTTAGGACGTGAGGGAATTACGCAGATTTGAAATATGTCCTGCAAAGAGGTTAAGCTCGACCTCCGTCATGTGACGGCGAGGGTATTCATGATGCGCGGTTTGCAAGAACCGCGACCTCGAAGTCAAGGCATTGAAAGTTCAACAAAAATCAGTAGTGGCCGATTTTCTCACTTGCAATTTGTATGCCCCTGCGACATTATTCAAAGGGGCTGGGTAACAGAGGATCATTCAGGCAAAAAGGATATAATATTCTGAGGGCTCTATTATCCTGAGCTTTGGCAGCTGGTGGCATTTCGACGTAAAATTATCTAAGTCTATTTACGATAACAAGATGGAATGTTAATTTCCCGGCACTTTTAGGCCGATCAAATTCAAACCTAAAATCGGCCACTACTGATGCTTTCGGCCACTACAGGTAGTTTACGTTAGAGCCAGAATTCTTTAAATAAGAATAAATAAACAAAAACGGACGTAATACACATGTACATCGCATGCATTCATTTTTAGTTCTTTCGTATGGAATAGTTTCTTGTCATTTACTTTTCACAGTGGCTGAGCAAGATGTCGTCGTGAGCTAAAGCGGTGCCGAAGACTATAGAAAGTAGGAGCAAAACGTTGTATGGTGAGACGAAAACGCAACCAGCCTAGAAAACTTGTTGGGCGTGTAATGGGCTCGTTCTTTAGTGTAGCGCTCATCTCGACACAGGCTACGCGAGTCACGAAAGCTCTATTCTGATTTTACTGTGTTATTTTATACCTGTTAACATCTAATAATTATTTTAAAGAGGTTTTGTGTGCGAGTAAACATCCCACAGGCCAGCGCAATGCACTTCATCAACCGCTGGCCTGTATGCGGGAGAAGCTTGTGCCTGGCGATTTTTATCAGGTGTGTCCCACTCGTGTCTATTCTTGCCTTTGGTTTGGATTTTCTTTGTCGCCTCATGCCGCCCCATTTGATACCATGAACTATTGTATGTTTGCCCTCACTGTAATGGGTTACTTTATGGCTATTCATTCGATTGGCATAGCCTACCATTAATCCATTTGCCATCCTCGACACAGCTTTCTCATGGCTAAGGCAATATCGTGGCAAAGCACAGTGCTCGCACTCGCCGTGTACCGAACGCTTAACGCCTCCTGCTATGTTCCATTTAAGTTCGTCGTTCCCTCTGTGTCAACATGGCCAACAAAGTTCCACGGCATGCATCTTGGTGTCGCTGTTCATGAGCTCCGCAACGACCCGCATCTTCTTGAGCCAGCCATTCACCAGCTCAATGTTCTCGGCTGCTGCTGGAGCCTAATCCGAACTGAGGTTCCATGCTCCATTACAAGTGACGATGGACAAGTTCGGCAAAAAAGCATACCTATCGATACTTTAGTCCAAGTACTACAGCTCTATAACACGACGGTGGGCCAGGATACCAGCTTGCCGTCATTTCGGGTACCGCACGCTGCTCCATGGCCACTGAAGGCGTGGGGTCTCGACCTTTTCAAAGCTGTAGTCAAGCTAATCGTGTATGAGCTCACCGACTACCACGCCGCCGCCCTACGAACAGTTGGTCTCTTCTCCAACACGCCGCCTTGGTATGACTTTCTGACGCTTCTCGAGCTTTACAAATCCCTTCACCGCAGCTGTGTCGTGCCCATCGACTTCGTTGTACCCAGCGATCCATTGGAGTGGCCCATCGAGTGGCATGGTGTTGCTCTTGGACACATCGCATTTACTGTCGCCACACGGATCCAAAACCTGCCCAAGACTCGGCGCTACGAGCTGCAAAACACGGGATTCGGGTTTTTAAGGCCGGCAGTGTGGACCAACGTCATTCAAGCGGCAGATATATTTGAAGCAGTTAACGGACAACCAAATGTTCCCGAGGACTATGTTGTGGCGGCTGGTGATGCGGCGTGGCCTTCAATGTACCATGGGTACGCCGTTGGTTTATGGTACGCCGTTCTCAGCCAAGCCCAGCGCCTGCTTCTTGCACCACTTACCGTTGCCGAGTGCGTGGAAGACCTCAAGCAGGGTGGCCATCTCATTCCTTCAACAGTACCCTTCCTTCGCAATGGCACGAAAGCACGGCCCGTGGCCCGTGAGGTGATTGTCTACGGCAAAGACTTGACGATCACAGCCCTCTCGACCTTCCGCTCGGTCTTTGGGCACTGTCGTGTTCCTCTTGACTTTGTCGTCCCAATCGCGTGCATGTGGCCTCGTACTACGCAGAGTTTGCGTCTGGGGCAAGCAGTGGCCACGTTGCAAGTTCATGCGCACCATGTGACGCCGTCAACACTTCAACAGCTCGACGCCATTGGATTTTGGTGGGGTCGGCGACGCAGCCTTCGTTGCAAGGTTACAACGGCAGCAGGCACAAGCTTCGGACGAACGGTGCCCGTTCGCGACGCAATCCTAGCTCTTCATGTTTACTACAACAGCAAAAGTGACGGCATTGTGGACGCATTCGTGGTCCCTGACGACGAAGCGTGGCCTGAAACCACAAGGGGAGTGTACCTGCGCCACATTCAGAGCTGGGTGGCCCAACACTGGTTCCAGCTCCAAGATACCGAAGCTATTATTCTCAAAGCCCACACGCCATTTGCCCACATGCCACTCTGGTCAGAGTTCGTCTCTCTGTACCAAACCTTTCGTAAGGAACATAGCAGTCCTGACGTGCCCATCGACTTCAGGACGCCGCAATCTAGCATTTGGCCAACACAGTTCTACGGCATTTCTCTCGGGCTTCTTGCTTGGACTGTTGGGATACATCTGCCCAATCTTCCTGCGGCACGCCAACTTGAACTACGAGGCCTTGGCTTCACGTTTCCCACTGACGGCATCTGGGACAACGTCGTTGAGGGCCTTCGAACCTTTGTCCTCTGTACTGGATGCGCCGTCGTCCCAGCGAAATTTGTCGTCCCAAGTACTGGTGGTCCGTGGGCGCCATCGATGCGGGGTATGCGGCTCGGATTCTGGTATACGCAACTGGTGGCGGCCCGACGGAATTTGCTCCTGTCATCAGCCACCGCTTACTACGTCGGCACCATTTTGGATACCGCGAACGCCTCGCCGGTCAATGCCATGCTTCCAAAAGCGTTCAAACATCAGGCTGTGTCGTCGCCTGGCGCCAAATTGGGTGTCAAGCGCAAGGCTTGTGACGAAACCTACTCAGCCAAGTGCGGCTACGCCAGTTCAAAACTTTATACGGATGGCGGCAAAGTCAAGAAACTCAAGAGTGATAAACCGGTTGATTGCCCCGCGGTCAAGGTTGAACCGCAGTCCCATGAGTGCCCGATCGCTTCGGTGCTTGCTCATAGCATCCAGTGGGCCTGCCTGATTGACGGCCTGCGGGGATTCAAAGAGAAACACGGCCACGTTAACGTCACGACGGATTTTTGCGACGGCAAAGAAGTGCCGTGGAATTGCTCTCGTAGTCACAAGCACTGCGGCTTGGGTCAGTTTGTCCTTGCTATTCGTGCTGGAAAGGTCCTTCTGCCTGTTTGGGTAGTAGAGGAGTTTGTCGACATTGGTTTTTCGTGGGCGTAAGAACTTCTTACTTAATTCTGGACTATAAATGTGATGGGAAATTGTTTATATATTCCTCGGCATTCCTAACCATTATATGCGTTGTGGATGAACGTTTTTGTAGCTTTCCAGTCCTATCATTGTCCCAGTCCCCTACATCATGAGTTGACAGGCGGAGGAGGGTACCCAGAGCACCAGCAGGTAAAACGGTGCTGTCCGTCTTCTCGGCGGCAGGAGACGCATAGAGTTGCAAGTAAATCAGTAACGTTGTTGGGCAATAACGTCATCGTTTCACCTGCAGTCCGCCTTCAGATCTATCTAACTGCTGCATATCGTCGTGGCTCAGAAGATGCAGAAACCTACTGGCCAAAATTGGTTGTACTTTTAGATTGCCCCGGCTGATTGGTGGCGACAGAGCGCATCCTGGCCGTTAAATGAGGGCTTGACTTGAGCTGGAGGCCGAATGGGCACTTGGCAGTGAGAATGCGGTACCCTCGCTGCGCGAGAAGTAGCGAGACAAGACCCAGCTAGTGATCGCAGAGCTCATGCTTTTTGCAACCTCTCCTCTCTGCTCTCAAGCCATAAATTGAGATCTCATAATCGAGTTATTTACACTAGATGTTTGTATTGAGCGAGTGGAGTGGATAGTGAAACGGAGTAAGCAACCGTATCGGGACCAAGCAAATTGGTTATCCACAGAAGTGGTGGGTATCTCTCAGCTAGTAGAGACTAAGGAGTGACGCATTGTAGGTTTAGCAAGGTTGAAATCCCCCAGTAGCATGGTCCTGCCCTAGCTCTTCACGTCACACAAGCATGGCGACCACCTTCTCATCAAGCGCAACTGCAAGCTGGCGTCATGATCTCATTTAGGTGCAAAGCCTCGTCGTACCGAGCTAATGGACAAGGGATACATCCAAGATCCCTCGCCTGGTGGTGCAATCGCAGTCATTGACCATACAACTCATATAATATTGTAGTGTAAAAGGTACTTTAATTGTCTAATCTTTAATTTTGGCTTGTGGTCCAGGTTACCAACATCCCATATTATATTACAACGAGCTCTCATTTGGGATTATTCCCTCTCTCAGCTCTCGCCAAAATACCGCTCTCGAGAGCTTATTAAGATGAGCTCTCAGTGAGCTCTACAGTCTCGTGTTGCTAATGCTACTTCTGCCAATCACATGACTGATTGGTTGCTGTTCCGGACCTATGAAATTAGACCATTGCAGTGTGCATTTAGCTCCATTTTGCTCAATTTAACGCATTCGAAGATTGGGTCAAAGAAGCACAGAATCGTGAATGTTCATCACATAGAGATGCTTTCAACCACCTATAAAGACTGAGGCTTCAACCGTTGCAGCAATGTTGGTTCTGCAGTGGCTGAGCAAGTTCACAAGACGACAAAATGAAAGTAACGTCAGGTTCCTAGAGCATATAACGTACTTCTACGTATAAAACCTGCTGTAACGGGATACTGCACAGTGTAATTGTTTGATGGGACAACGCCATGGTCATCATTACAACCTGATTTACCATGGTCACGACCAGAGTCGTCCTCTTGCTGCTCTTCGTGGCCGTCGCTGCCTCCGATCCGATCAAAATCAATGGTTGGTATACCTGCAGTGCACGCACCTTTGCGACGCCCGCTCCAGCCAAGGCAGCGTCGACGGTGGACCTTCCTCCGTTTGAGACAACGGCATTCTCGTCGTCGGAGGCTAATGTATGGCGTGCACTGATACGTCCGCTCGATGCGACCCCCGTGCAAGCCTTGGCGGCGCAAGCGGCGTCGACAGCGCCCGTCGAGTGTGCTGAGTTCACGCTGCCGCTATGCCACTTCGGTGTTTGCAGTGTCAACGGTTCGATTCCGGTATTTGTCAAGCGCATGCGCGCGACGAAACGATTGGCGTCAACGAAGGCGCTGTGGTTTCTCCAGGGCGGTCCAGGTGCATCGTCCGTTGCAAGTAGGTCAAGCGCATCATGGTATGACTAAAACCCCTGCAGTGGAATCGCTCATGTCGATGGTCTACAATCTCCTTGACGGCACTGCCGACATGTACACTATGGACCATCGTGGCACCGGGCGCAGCCATCGATTATCATGCACGGCATCTCAAATTGAGACATCCGGCAGCCCGACAAATGGGCAAGTTACCAGCGCTGTGCTCTCGACGTGCATTCAGGACATAAACGTACAAATCGGCGGTACCGATGGTATGCTGTATCCACGAACTCATTCACCTCACGGATCGAGTAGCAACGGCACTCCGATCGTTCTCGACAACTAGCGCCGCAATGGACCTGTCGGCCATCATTTCTAGCTTGGACAATCCAAACACGTTCGTGTACGGTGTGAGCTACGGCACGTACCTCGTCGAGCGACTCATGCAGCTCGCCAACCCAACCATCAAGGGCTATCTGCTCGATGGCATCGTTGCTCAATCCGGTGGCAAGGAAAACAAGTTCACAGTCTTCAACGACTGGGACGTCAATGTCAACGAAGTTGGTGCGTGCAATGACACCTGACACGACCCACAGCACTACAACCCTGTTAGCCCAAACGTTTATTGATTTGTGCACCAAGGATGAGTATTGCAGCAGCAAGTTTCCTTCGACAGGTATTTTACGTCAAAGGTTCCACTGCGGGTTAGCATCGTATTCTAGATCTCAAGACTACCATCGTCAACCTGTATGAACGCCTGGACACGTCGCCACAGTCGACAAAATGCGGACAGTTTTTCTCGTCTACGTCGTCCACGCCACCGTCTGGTGTCCTCCGAGGCATTTTCTCAGACCTTCTTCAAAGCCAGAGCATGCGTGCACTTATTCCTGTGCGATGTGCGTCTGATGTTTTGCATTAAAGCGATTCAATAGGCGCTCGTATACCGGTTCCAACGCTGCAACGATGACGACTTGCTTGCCATTGCAAATTTCGTGATTCAGACACAAAACATGTACCCTCGAGTCAAACTTGCCGTCATGTTCATCGGAAATCCTGTAGGGAGGACACCGTTGCCGAGTCGGACGCGCTGACGTCGACGATGCTCTACAAGCTCATCGTCGTATCAGAACTCTGGCGAACCCCCACGGAGTCGTCCCGCGAACTCAAAGCCACGTTCATGCAGACAATCATCGGTAGCGACATCTCAAGTTTGGTGCGAACCTACTGCATCGCCAGCGGGGGGTCGGACCCAAAATGCGCCGCGGAAAAACCTCCTCGCAACGAGTACAAGTTCCAATACCCGCGCGATGCCTTCTACGATACACCGATATCGATTCCCAAGGGCTCAAGTGTTCTTCTTCTCAGTGGGCTTCTTGACCCCCAGACTGCCCCCAAGTATGCTCGGTACCAGTATGACAGCTTTGTCGGCTCTGCAAAGCGCTTGGTCGAGTTTAACTATTCTGCTCATGGAACCATCGTCAACACACCCGTGACAACGTCGGTGCGGCGACAAGAAATGCAACTAGTGGAAACTTACGAGGGCTAGGGGGCGGCACCTTGCGGGGCACAACTCGTGGCTTCGTTTGTTCAAGTGGACGGCGATGTAACTCTTTTGGACACAAGCTGCGTGGCCAAAGAGGCTCCAATGACCTTTCAAGTGCGGGCCTCCACAGCTACGGCTATGCTCGCTACGACCGACATTTACGACGGCAAGCCGACCAAAGTGTACAAGAAGTCGTCGTCCAAGACCCCTGCGGGAGACACCACATACACACCAAGTAGTGATCACATGGTCTCAAGCGGCTACCGCACAGCGACGATAGTGGGCTTTGTGCTCTCTGGTTTGCTGGCTACAGCGCTCGTTGCTGTCGTGCTCCGCCAGCGCAAGCGTGCTGCTAGAAGCAACGCGATCTACGTTGAGCCAGCAGAGTCGACAACAGTGTAAATGCTGCGCCATTAGAAGATTTCTTTACCGGCACTGCAAGCCGCAATTAGATGTCGGACATGTCCATGTAATCCAACATTTACGTGTGATATTGGCTTGTAAACGACGAGGATCTCACCCGCACAGGTGCACTTGAGCTCATTTCAACGCGCCAAGAGGTTGCTAGGCCTCATTTGTCACCGCGTGTGTATGGGTTGCCTTGAAGCTAGATCCACTGAGAACTTCATTTGCTGCAGTTAATGCCGTCGCTGGGCTGCGGGCTCAAATTGGCTGCAGAGGAAGACACAAGCCGCCGAGTAGCCGCTCGTATGCCTTTACAGGAATTGGCATCTTGCCGCCTCTGCATTCAAGAATGGCGCAACCTGACTTCGCGGGACTGGCGACGCTACAACTGGCGATCCATACCACAAGTGGTGTCGTGTTTTTGCAGCTTTTTGGCCTCTCAGTCTGGCGCACCGCGGCGGTGTATGCGTGGGAGCTGCTCCAGTTTGTGCTCTTTCTCCAAAACCTCTCGATGCTCACGTTCATCGGAGCCCCGGCCGCGACCGACGCCTTCTGCAGTGGCTTTGTGTGGGCCAACCTTCTCGCGCCCGGGTCACGCAGACCTGACGGCGATGAGGCTCTAGCCGCACCGCTATCCTCTAGCACGACATCCAACGTGCACCAATTCCTTCTCGCACTGGCTTGCCTTGCCACCCCCCTTGCCGTCGGCGTTGCCATTGCTATGACACAATACGTTGCTCCTTGCGGTCGTGTCGACATCACGATCACACCGACGTATCCTGAACGGTGTCGCCGTCATGCGCTTCACCTGTTTGGCGGCCTCTTCCTCCTCGGGTATGTAGCCGCACTGCCGGCGACGGCTGTCGTCTTGGTGGTCGTCACCGCAGACGCTCCGCAAGTGACAACCGTTGCAATCGTCATTGGCGTTGTGGGCATGCTTACGTGCTTGGTAGTTGCCACTTCCATCATCGTGCATCACGACGGACTCTCGGAAAGCACAGCTGGCGCAGTCTTCGGCGTCTTTTACGCCCCGTGCGTGCGTCGCAGGCGGTGGTTTGGCGCTGCCACCGCCGTTGCGCAGATGGCCTCCGGGGCGCTCGTAGCTGTCGGCAGCGACCCACCGCTACAGCTCAGCCTTCTCATCGGTGTCCGTATCGTGCATTTAGCGGCGCTCGTAATCTGGCGCCCGTATCGCACTATTGAGCACCTACGCTTGGCCGTCACCGAACAAACTGTGCTCGTCTTTTGCCTCGGTATACGCGGGGCATTGGCGTTTGCTCCAGCGCACGAAGCAGCCCTCACTTGCAGCATGATAGGACTTGTCGGTGCTGCTGTCGGGGGCATGTTCCTGCGACAGGTGTGCGCGATGCGGCCGGTGCCTCGAAGGTCGCCACAAGGGCAGCGATCGTCCAGCCCTGTCGAGCACCCATATACATCGGCGGTCCCGCCTGGCTCGGGGGCCAGCTCCATCGCATCGTACGCTGCCAACGATGACTACGGTCTCGACGTTTCTAGTTTTTCTCTCGCTCACAGCTGCAGAAGTGAGCTGCCACAGACTCGTCATGAATACACAAGGTGATTATCGTTTTGCGTGAAGTCGCGGATGCCTATGCTTTGATGGTCTCGGGACCGCCCGTGTTCTTGAGCTGCACGAGGAGGCTGCGCATGCGCGACGTGTCGTAGAGGTCGACATCATCCTTGCGCTTCCTGAAGATTCCATGAGCACAATGATACGGGATTTGTACCACGTACTTTTCCGCATCCGTCTTGATCTTGACAGGCGCGTTCGTGTCCACTAGATCAGTCACACGGTTCCAAGGCTGTTCGGCAGATGCCGCTTGCAGAGCCGTCTGCGTCTGCTTCTTCTCTTCCTCGAGAGCCCTACACATGCGAGAGTTCGTCCACGAGGCTCACAATCCGCCGTGGCTTACCGGTTCGTCGCCGCCCGATGAGCTAGTTTGTCCGTGCGATCACCGTAGTACTTGTCCAAGTCCTACACCGCTCATTCCGCTCTGTGAGCCAAGGAAGGAGACGCGACCTCTTCGGCTTTTGCGCGGACTTCCTTGATGAGCTCTTCCTCTTTGACTCGCTTCTCCTCAATCTCAGCAGCCTGCTTCTGCTCAAACTCATCCATCATCGGCCAGTTCTGTTGCACTTCAGGAATCGCGGGGGCGGCGTCGGCGACGGGCTCCGGTGTATACGCCGGGGTAGGCTCAGTCGCGAACGTAGATGTCGGCTCGGAGGCAAAATCCGGGGTTGGCTCAGGGGTGAACACAGGAGCCGGTGGCGGCTCGTACGCAGCCGGGGCCTCAGTATACTGGCTCGGGGGCGATGGAACCTCGTCGTAAAAGTTTTCGCTGCTGGCAGAAGCCACGGGCACAAAGTCGTCGACATCAGTGGGCTCTGTCGCGCCTTGGTCCACCACGGACTGCATGACGGCTTCAGCTTCTTGCTATTGAAGGGTTACGTCCATGGTGATCTTGAAGACGAGCATACCTGGGTAGTATCGATCGAGAAGGATTGAAGAGAAGGATCTTCCACGTGGGCCACAGCCTGCGCATTCGCTGGCACGGGGTTTTCGCAAGGGCCGAAGGCTTCCGCATCCGCCACAAGCTGCTCGAGTGGGATCACCCACGGCTCAATACCATCGGTAACGAGGCGCCAGTTTTCGCCGGTTTTGTCTGGGTCGTTGAAGTCGTAGACTTGTGCCCAGTGGTTGTTCTCGGGCTCGAGCCGCGCGGCTTCGAAGTGCGACCGCAGGCCATGGTATGCACCGTTGAACGGCGCGAACACCATTTGATTCGACGTCTCGATAATGGGATCCGTAAGCGTGTAGAGAAAAAGATGACACTGGGAACAATCGCGCGTCCGGAGCTGTTTGCTACATCATGCACTATCCAAGTTCCCGCGCTTGTACTAGCAACAGTACCAGGCCACTGTGAAGACGCAGTTGGTGCAGTTTCGTACAAACACCGACTCGGATGACGGCCCTATTCGCATGCCATCAATCTCACTAAAGGCCAACCGCCGTACCGATGAACACGCGGCAGTTTACGAGGTTGTCGATCTGAACCTGATCGCAATGGTCCAAGAGTAGAACTTGGCAGTTTTCAAGGTCAGCTAGGTCGAACGGCTGCCTGCACCACCACAGCTCATCAGATCAATCCTTCACCAAACGGCATCGTACCCGCCGATCTGTCCCGGCAACTTGGTCAGCGTCTCTTCCTTCTTGCCCTTGAAGGTGAAGTTGGTCTCGAACTCGTACTTGCGCCACGCATCGCGGTCCTCGAACTCGGTGCCATCGGACGCGGTGAACTATAAGATTCTGAGTTTGCCCTTGGACGATCGCCATCGTACGGGCATGGTGCTTGATTTCCAAATGGCCCGACCGGCGTGTGGTTCCCAGCGCTGAAACGGTCCAGGATCGTTGCCGGATGTGTTATCCGGACGCTGCCATAACGGCTGCGGCGGGTCGGTCGATGACGGATCGGCGACGGCGCAGCGCCGACGGTGATGGCAGCGACGCAAACGGCGTCGCGTTTGCGCGGTGCGGGACCAGGTGGCATCGGCGGATGAAGCGGCACGGATGGCGACGGCCTGCGATCGTGGTGCATGGGGGTTTCGAGCCGGATAGGCTTCAGGTGAACCGGACGCGATCTATTTTGGTTGAGTGGCATCTCAGTTGGCACGATGGGACCCAAGGTCAAGAGCAAGAAGAAGGAGCCCGAGCCGAGCGACAATGGCGTCACGCGCCCGATGCTCGTGGCCAATTACACTAAGATGTGCCGCTCAATTGGCGTGGCTGTGAACCCCCACATGTCAGATGCACTGAAGGGCAAGGGCGACGAGGCCGAAGAACGGCTCACGCAGGTGCGCTTGCCTGCATGGTGGCGCTTGCGCATGGAAGCATGTGTAGCTCATTGTCGACGACGAGTTTGGTGCGTTGGGCAGCGGTGGCGTCCGCGCCATGGCTTGTGCAGTTTTGATATCCTTTCCCGTGGTGTGATATCATACTCATGAACAAAATCGCATCTTCCTTGACAATCTGTGAGCACGGCACAGTGCCCCATAGCACCACCGGGCCTTACATGCACCTGTCGACCATTCGTATTTGGAACAACCCGATCGGCGACGAAGGCGCGTCGGCCATCGTACTTCGCTGTTGCGACACATTTGACATTGTTTCGCGTCTTGTAGGCGTCGATTCTGTGCGAAGGTGCAGGCCTCGTCAACGTCGTCTACATCGAGCTCATGGACTGCAGCATTGGCGTCGAAGGGTACCCTCTCCAAAGGCATTGCCACCACCACCAATGCGTCTACAGATGCAAATTTCTCTCGGACGCACTCTATTCCAACAAAAAGTCCCCGCTTCAGACCCTCAAGTTAAACTGCAACAACGACATTGGTGACCAAGGAGCAGCGGAACTGTGTCAAGGCCTGTTCACCAACACGACACTCAAGGTATCCACGCCCAAGTAGCATTTTCACATTCCGCCGCCAGCAACTGCATCTGGATTTCTGCAGCCTCACCAAGGAAGGCACCGTTGTCCTGGCGCAGCTGGTGAGCATGGCCAAAAGCGCTTTGCACACGCTGAGCCTTCAAGGCAACGTAATTGGCGACGAAGGGCTGCTCAACCTCTCGCTCGGTGTCAAGCGCAGTCATTCGTTGACCAAGTTGAACATCTCGGACAATGCAATCCGCAAGGTGAACAGGCGTCCGGAGCCGCTGAAAACTTACCGAACAATTAGGATGCTGAAGCCCTGGTGGCTTTTCGGGAAGCCATTGAGCAGTGCAAGACGCTCACAAATATCTATTTCTCGTACAACCTCATCGACGTCGAGGGAGCGGAGTTGCTTTTGCCACTGCTTGAACATGTGCGGATGCTACGTCCACGTGATGCTTACGATGGCTGCAGGACGAAGGCCGCATCAAAGCATTCGAAGTCGACCCATCGCTGCCACCGGACGTCTTCAAGAAGCTTAATCGTAGCGAGAAGGGCGATGGCAAAAAGAAGAAGGGCAAAAAGAAGGGCAAAAAGAAGGGATAACGCGTGCGTAATTGCATGTCTGGGCGCCGAACCAGATTGCAGAAATCGGTGGGTTGTCAGGTTCAACGGGGCAAGAGACACCGAGGTCCTCCTGTTCATCGGGCGTCCGTTGCAAGCACCACGATCCTGCAAACTGTACGCTTCAGTTGCTTTGTAAAGACACGGGTCCAGTCCAGTGCCAGTTAGAATCCCACACCGCTGCGCAGAGATCCGCAGCTTCGAGTCCTACGGTACCCCAGTCATCTTTCTGCATCGCAAATAAATTTCATGAGTGCGATCGTGGGGAAATGTGCGCCAAATATTTGGGTGCAACGACGATCGGAGCGGCATGAGTTCTGTCCGGGCGCGGCTCCACGTGATATCTTTCTCTGGTGCATGTAATGAACCATCTATCGTTGTGCTTGAAGCGCCGCGCGAGCTTGGGTCGTCGGCGCTTGTGGAAAGATACAGTTTCGTCAACACTATGCAGTTTAATAAGTCTAGAAACACGCAACTGTGCGTTGAAACTAGGACGATCGTTGCCGCAATTCTGTCGAGTCAACGGCGACAGCGTCGTTGGACCGACACTTGCTGAAGTACAGTTGCCACTGGTGTTGCCCAAAGCCCGAGGCTGTAGGGCACCGCGGGTGCAAAGAGAATGCATGGATAGCTTTTGAATAATGGCTTGACGCAGCTCGAATCGGACGTTCATGACGGTGTGCAGTTGGTGTGCAATGTCAAAGAGTGTCAGCCATCATCTCCTGGTGAATGCAAGCAAAATACTTCTAGCGATAGTCCAGACTAGCATAGGCAAAGAGGAAACCGGCTGGAGGTTAAACTGGCTCAACCCACAACCTCCTTGAATTGTGGTGCTTGACGACCGATCACAATGGCTCTGGCTGTCTCTGATGCATAGACAATAGCATGCGGTACTGGCCCACTTTCGTTGTGGATCCCGTTGGGAGCTGCCTTCCTTGGTACTACTGCAGGGCGCCGTGCCATTGCCTGTCGTAGCACTGTATAGTGTTGCGTCAAGCTTCGTGATGCTACACCGCTGTTGGCGCTGCAGGGCGCAAGTCATGGCCGCCGAATCTCGCGTCACGCGGACGGCATTGGATCCCACGCCAAGGTGTTTCGTCAAAAGTTGCGTGTGCGTAGTCTGGACCAAGAGGCAGCATCGGCCGCGGGCACCGCCAATCAAATGCCGCGCCCAACGTACATTTGGCGGCCTTTCCGACTCAGAATGAAGGTTCAATTTACAAGCCAATTACTCAGGCGGATGACGGAGGTGCCGGAGACACCGCTCATTACGTTCTACTGCTTCTCGCCCACGAGTATGTACGACCTCCCTGACCCGGTCGGCCTGGTCGTGCCGTCGCCTGCTCCATCGCCGCCGCCACCGCTCAAGCCAACGCCGCCAGGCTTCCTGCACTCGACGCGACTCCTCGACGTCATGGAGTCCATTGATACGACGTCCGGGGGCATGGTGCGCAAGGTTCTTCTGAAGCTAAAGGAGCGGTCCACGGAGCCGTTTCCGCTTGACGACTGGCTCGTGTATTGCGACTGGTGCGCCAAGTACACGACCCACGGCACGGCCGCGCACGTGTGCCACCATTGCCACGCCGTCGGCGCCCACAAAAGTGACAGCTGCACAGTGCCTCGCGACCGCTTCTGCTCCTTCTGTGCGTCGCTCTCAACGCACGCGCCCTCAGCCCACACGACTGCTGATCACATTTGCCATGTCTGCCACGAGCGCGGCAAACACGTGACGTGCGCGCCGCATCTGCCAGATGCAACGACCAAAGTAATCTCCCATGCTTCGGCATGGTTCAGTCGAGCACCGTACTGCGGTTTCTGCGAGAAGACGGGGTCGCACGACACAAACGGCCACAAATGCCGGCTGTGCAGTGCTGTCGGGCTCCACCGGTCGGCTGACTGCCCCACGGCGCGCGCACCTTGCGCCTTTTGCGCTGCCACGTCGCACTCGACGAGCGAGCACGTCTGCCACCATTGCAAGCAAGTGGGCGACCACCGCGGTACCCACTGCGAACACCAAGGGCTGCATACGTACTTTCCCAAACGGCTCACAGACATGGAGGCCCGCGTCCGATCGACCCTCGCGCACATGGGCCTCTGGAGCGGCGGATCGCAGACGCCGATGACGACGCCGCGGCACCTATCGCACCCGTCGCCGGTCCACGGCCCCATCCCCGAGCCAGGCTCCAACACGACGTACGTTCTATCGTACATGGAGGGCAAGTCTATCGTCCCTGCCCGCGTCCTCAAGTACATGCGGCTTCTCATGCACCACGAGGTGCCGACGAACGCCTTCGACGTCATCGTGCGGCTCGACGTGTGGGAGATGAAGCGACCGGGCATGGTGAGCCCCCAGTCCTTCCCGGCGACGCCGCGGCTGCGAAGCCAGCACCAAACACGCATGACAGCGTACACCGATGGCGTCCTAGCAGGCGCCCGCCTCAAACTTAACGATCTTATTCGCCAACAATACGGCGACGACGCCTTGGACCGACGAAGGTAGCCGGTCCCGCGGTGTGTACTATAACCCTAATCCCATATCAAGTTATGCTCAAGATGCTTGGATCTTGGTGCTAAAGGAGTCGCGAGCAACTGTGTGGCACTTGGAGGCTGGGCTCTGTCTGCACAGGCTAGATACTTCAGACCGGAGCAGTCCAGCGATCTGGGTGCCGATCGAGGATACCCCGAGCACCCTGGCAGCTGTGCTCGCTGTCGTGCTTGAAGCCCAATGAGTTGATTCAGGTAAACAATCTGTAGTCGCACACAGATGCCCGTTCACGATGCAATACTCCAAGGCTCTTGGACATTTGCGTCTGTCCGTCCCTAGACACCACTCGAGCAACCACGCAGCTGTCCCCTAGCCCCGCCCTGCCCCTAGGTAGCACCATTAGCTTGTCGGTGTTCACGGGGCATCACAGCAGATCAACACGGAGCAAGTTTAGGATATAAGCTCTACTAACTACACGGGGCGCACCTATTCGCTCGACGCGCAGCTGTCGACAACCCGCTGCAGCTTGGCAATCTGCGTCATAAAGTACTGGCCCGTGCGCTGCTCGCGCTTCTGTTCGTCGACCTTGACGAGGTCACCGGCCACGAAGAAGTGTACGTCCGACTGGAGAGCATCCGCGTGCAGCTTGAAGGCCATGAGCTGCGCCCGGCAGGCGGCTTCGGGCACATCGCGGAAACGCGCGAGCTTAGCTACGTCGATGGAGCGATAGAGCTTAACGTACGACCGCAGCGACGGAAGCGCGGCATGGCGTTCCACGAGCTGGAGGAAGAGCTTGAGTTGGAGCGCCGCAGCCTCCTTGGACACATCCTCCGACTCGGCCACCACGCCCGGGAGGATGAACTTGGGGGCCGAGAAGCTGAAGACATCAGAAAGGACACCGACATCCCTAGACGAAACTGCAATGAGCAACCTTCCGGAAGTAGAGACCGTACCCCTTGGCAATGGCGGCCTGCTTGTCGGCAAGCTTCTCACGCAGGAGAGCGTGGATCTGGTCCTCGACGGTGAAGCCGGGGCAGAGGTGTGTGGCGAGCATGAGCAGGGCGAGGGCCTTCTCAGTAAGCTTGTTCACCTGGTCGTAGTCGGCGAACTTGGAGTAGTAGGCGCCTACGGCGTCGCCATGAGATACATGTGCTGAGGGGGCAATGAACACTACGGTTGCGGTGGACTTGCAAGATGATCTTGGCAAACGAGCGAATGGCCTCGGCCACGTCGCCGAGCATGAGCTGGGCAAAGCCCATGTGGTAGTACACCGACACATTGCAGCTGTACGACTTGTGGTGGAGCTGATCGCGCTTGGTAAAGTCAATGGGCTTGAGCACCGCGAGGGCCGTGAAGTAATCACCGAAGAGCACGTGGGCGCGCGAGAGGCAGATGAGCGCGAAGTAACCAAGCTCCTTGACGCTCTCGGAGGGGACCCTAGGGGCGACTACATTAGCCTGTACGTTTTGGCACCCTAGAACATACGCGACATCGGCATCAGGGGTAGCAAGCACAGCCTTGATGTTGGAGAACTGCACCAGTCGCTGGAGGTAGCTGAGGACGGCCTTTGTCGTCCACATGGAGCCAACGTCGTCTGCCTTGCTGGCCTTGGCACGGTACTGGCAGAAGCTCTGGTACTGGTACACAAACTCGCCGACAATGTCGAAAAGCCACTGCGACGGCAGCGCCTCGAGCTCGAGCGACGAGTCAAGGATGCCCTCAAAGATCGCCACATAGTTGTCCCAGCTCGCCTGCTTGAACTCAATTGTCGGCTGTAGCTTGGAGAACATGTGCCGGTAGTAAATCTGCGTGTAGAGCGTAAGGAACGTCGGGTCTTCGAAGACGAGCGGCGCCACGGCCTCCGGCTCGGGCCAAGGCGACTGCTTAAAGTAGTTGGCAGTGAGGGCCGCAAAGTCCTTGTCGTAGAGACGGGCCATATCCTTGATGTTGCCGCCGATCATAGCCGTGCTCATCGAGAGAAACCATCCCTTGACGCTCTCAGGGAAGAGGAACTCCGTGCTGCTGTACTCGGCCATCCCTTCCGATTTATGATACTGGCTGCGGCTCGGTGCACGCCACTCGTAATTTTGGCCAATCAATTTCACGTCGCAGCGGAGGCCAATCGCACGTGACAGGGCATCGAATTTTAACCAATCCCATGTAACAAGGGAACTAAATGTGGCAGCATGCCACTTTTAATGCGATAGCAGCAAAAGACCACCGCGGGTGACAGATGTGGCGACGGGCGCTTAATTGTGGCGCCAGACGCGTATTCGACGAGTACTCGACAAGAGCGAGCCCAATAACGAAGACAGGGGGCCACAGCACCAGTACCACTCGCGAAGCATGAAGCCGACGAGCTATTTCCATTGTTTTTGTCAGTTTAATGGTATTGGCTTGGAAATGATATGCTGCGGACGATCTTGAGATGGCGTCCACGGAGGCACTGTGCATCAAGGTCCAGAGTTTAGGCCAGCAATTGAGGTCGATTAGTTGGATCTCGTCTACGTTATGGTCGCGACTGTATCGCATGAAGAGATAGAATTGGACATTTACAAGGAGTATTTCCTTCGGTCAAATTTATAAATATAAACAGCTATACACCACTAGGTAGTGTTTACCGTGTTTGAAGGTTCGCGCAAGCAATGCACTAGCGCGTACAATGACAACCGCACATTCGTATTCGGGCATGGCAATACCCCCGATACTGCCGCAACAATGACCACTCAATAGAATGCATAGTTTACATGCAGCAATAGGAGGCAACGAGTTTTCTCATGCAGTATGCCAAGTTTATGCATGTTGTGTAGCATCAACGACTACACGGTTCACTTGAAGCGCTGTACAACCACGCAATTGTGGTGCCTTGGTCGTCGCTGTTGCAGACTCGATGACATCCGACAATCGCTGCAGTTGGCGCGCGGATTTTGACTTGGTGCCAGGTTATCCGGAGGCTGCAACTGGTATCCGGTCAAAGCCATGTTCCTGTGGAAGCGGACCTTTGGGCGGCCGTACCGGGAGCCATGCGTCTTCTGCGACCGCGCTCAGATCCAGACGAGTGGCATTCTGTTCGAGGTGCTCTTTCAGATTCAGATCTGGTTCTGATTGCTTCCAGGACGACCGCGTCGTGGCCTTCCGTGATCGGCGGCCGCGCGCTTCCTCCCACCTGCTCGTCATTCCCAAGGAGCACATCGTCAACACGCATGCGTTGGACCACGGTCATATTGAGCTTGGTACGTCTATCGTTCTTGCCGATCATGAACTCATTCGGTCGTACGACAGTCCAGCACATGGTTGCAGTGGGGCGCGCAGTGCTCGCCAAGGAATCCGATACCCGCGCCCTCGCCGAGACCCCGCCGTAAGGGACGAACGCTCGGATTCCTTTTCACGGAGCGCGGTAGGATCTTCGGTTTCCACCAATATCCATTCACGAGCGTTGACCACCTCCACCTGCATTGCCTCGTACCGCCCTTCGAGCCGTGCTACAACCGTCTCCGGTACACCGAGACCTGGTTCTCCAACTACGTGAGCGTCGAGTCGCTGTTGCAATCGCTGCACGAAAGCCGACCGGCTAACGCTTGATCGTCTTTTATTTATGCTGCTGCTAATGCGTTCCTTGGTATTTGGTGAGCTTTTCGCGGAGGTTGGACGACACGACTTCGGCACGGGCCTGGCCCATGTCGAAAGCGGCATTCGCACGAGCCTCAGCCACGTCTTTCATGTCGATGAACGACGTGTCGGGCTCCTTCTCCATGAGCAGCAACTTGCGGATGCCATCGCTCATCGAGTCCATCGAGTCTTTCGTCAATACAATACGGTACAGCTCCCGGACGTTCTTGAGCATGCGGTCGGTCAATGGAATCTTGGGCAACATTTGTCGGCCTGCGAGGATCACTGTGTTGCCCTCCGCAATGAGTTGCTTGCCCTAACATACTGCGCTTCAAACGGTAGTCAACCATGGGCCGCCTACCCGCTTGATCTTGTAGTCGCCGATCTCAATGTTCTGGCGTAGCTCTTGAATCTTCTTAAAGCCCAACACAGCAACGTTTAGCTGCTGCTTCCGGCCGTCTCGGTAGCGCGACACCATCTCCATGATCTTCTCTCCTTCCATTAGCAGCCGCTCCCCGCTTGCGCGGATGTTGATGCCTTCCTGTAGAATCCGCTGCCCTTCATCTTCGTTTTCCGACAACTTGACAAGTCCTAGTCACTTTGGTCCAGCAGCTCAAGCGTTCGATGTCCTACCGTGGGTCAGCGAATTGAAAAACCACTGGCAAATGCCCATGACAATGCGCAGTCGGTTCACCGCCTCATGCGTTGATTCCGACCGCCAGATGCGAAGCGCGAGGCGATGGGCCCGCTCCATGGCCGCGTAGATGTCGCACGAGCGCATTTGCAAAAAGTACGCAAACTGGCGGTCGCATTGCTACAATGCCGATCAGCCCTGAGTCGCTGGCGCTTATCCCAGCGTACGTTGATCGAGTCTTCGCTCGGCGTCTCATCCGCTTTTGTCCAGAGCCCCTCAAAGATGTTGCGTTCCGTGGTCCGACGGAACACGGCGCCGATGCCATGCACCGAGTCCTTGCCCGCGTACCCATGAAAGCCGATGATCTCTTCTTCGGGGCCGGCCTCCAGTGCGAAGTACACGCCGACGTCGGCTCGGCCATACCATTTGGAATACCGGTCGTGGTTGGTCCCAAAACGTAGCCCAAGCAGCGTCGATTGGGATGCATAACCTTCGACTTTGACCAGCCTAGTTCCAACCAGTGAGCCCTTGGGACCTGGGTACGTCGCACAGCTCGTGCGGTGCCAGCTGGAAGACGGAGCGGGTCCCAAACGGGTTGCCGCAAAGCCGTCCCTCGGTCGTCGTCGAGAAGGATTTGACCACGGTTGCGAGGCCATCGACGCTCTTGCCGCACACCACGATCACCTGGTACACGTGGCCGAAGGGAATCGCCTCCTCATACTCGAACTTGTTGCCCTTGATGCCGCCGTACATGGGTGTCTGGCGCTCCTAGGGGCCATTGAGCCCGTGTTGCGCACGGCGCGAAACCTCGTAGTGATGCAGTCGACGCTCGTTGTAAGCCACAAACATGAGGCGGTTCTCGAGCGCTAAGCGGCGGAGAGCCTCCTTCGTGTGCGCTGCAAAGAGGTTTTTCAGCGTCGGGTTGCTGCAGACGCTGAGCTTGAGGATGCGGTCGCACGCACGCAGCACTTTGCGCGCGCGCCAAGATACGAGGCGCTTGCGCAGCGACCAGAGCGAGCTTCTCAAGCGTTCAACGTCGGCGGCGTGGCGATGCTCCAGCCATGACGCCGGCAGCTCGATGTACCGCGCCTTGATTGAGTGCTTCCATGCGAGGAATATGCGCCCCATTGTGCGCACTTGCATGCTACGAGTGGCGTCACTAGAGGTACCCGCTGCGAGGAGCCGCACCGCTGGTGAAAGGTCGAGAGCAGCGCGGTGAAGCCAATGTGGAGCTGCGTCCACTCGACCCAGCGGGTGAACACGGCACGAAACGAGTTGAAGGACAGCTTCTGCCCGAGCACCGTCGGGATCAGCATGAAGTCTTCTTGGAGAAGGTACTTTTCGAACTTTGACACGAGCACCTACGCGATGTGAGCACCCGGGAGGCGAGTCGACCAGATCTGAATCTGCTCGAGCGACGTACGCGACGGCGCTTCATCTTGGTTGCCAACCCAGGAGACTCGAACAACTGCCGCTGCCGAATGAACTTGGCCCACGCTTGCCATACAAAGTACATTTGCTTGAGGCGGTGGTACCGAGGAATGTTGTGAAGCCAGTAAGCATACCTGCAGATGAGGTAAGAACTAGACATGGCGAAGACGCACCGCTTGGCGATGCGCAGCCAGTTGCGGATCTGGCACCGATGGCACAGCACCGTCATCTTCCTCATGACTGCCGGGACACGGAGCGCGCGGAAGGTCGATTTGAGCAAGTACTCGCGGGCTTGGTCTTCAAAGATGTCGAAAGCGCGACATATCACCTCGTACAGCTTGCGCACGCGCGTGTGGATGATCTAGTACCGATGCCCATCCAGATTTGGGACTGGTTAACCCCACCTGGTTGGCGTAGTGGTGCAATTGGGAGGTCATCTGCAGCGTTTTCCCCTGTTCATCGTCCTGGATGCGTTTCTCGGCGAGTCGAATATCACGGATTTCGTCTTCACGATCGAGAAAGCGAACGTGGCTTTCGTCTCGGGCAATGCGAAGCGCTTGGATGGCCTCACGGAGAGCAACGGCTTCGCTTGTGGCTTCCTGAAGCCCTATTCGTTCCTATAAATCCATGGCCCGTGCCAGATATCAATACCTTGGTCGCGCCACTCCTTGTCTTGACGCCATTGAAGAGCTCGACCCACGGCGCGCGTCGACGGTTCGTCTGGCAGTGGCACCGGTTGCCCTCGCTGGAGACCGTATTGGCGCGCCTACGGACCCAGACATGACATGGGATAGCTGCCTACGGTGGGTGGCCTACGCGCTGCTTTTGTATCATGGCGACACGGAGCCAAGCAAGGAAGCGCTCGCGGAGGACGCAAAAGACACCGAAGCTCGTGACTAATCGATTTCGCTTCTTTCGTTCCTTGTAGCGCCAAAGTCCTTCAAAGATGCCAGGTGCTATGCGTTTGAACACGAGGGCCTACACTTCGATAGGGCACTGGTCGAGGGAGGACGCACCGACCATGGCAAGGATGTTAAGGCGATTCTTTTTGCGGTATTTGATGTACATGGTAATGCAAAGGTCATGAAGACGGGTTTTGTGCTTGATTTTGTGCCCCATGGGAGAATCCATGATACGTGTAAGAGGCACGGCATCGTTTTCGTCGGCAGGTGCGTCCTTTTGACGGTGGCGCACCAGCATGCCGTGGATGCACAAGTACTGGCGGCGGGCCATGTCTCGATGCAGAATCGCAAAGTATCGCCACAAATACAGCGCCATTTTGGTCGTGTAGTATTTGGTTTGGAACTGAAGACAGAGACCGCTCTTTTGCCAGATCTAGTCGTTTGCTAGATCGTCCACAATCTCCGTACCCAATCACGTACCTTGCGAATACGCTGACCGTAGGCCGCCCACGGTCGCCACTTGTCCAAGATCGTTTTTAGCGTTCGAGTGTCTCGTTCTTGTTTGCGTCGCGCGAGCTCAGCAAGCAGGGCTTGCTTGGCCACGACAAACGCCCGCCAAGCCCGAGTATGCCGAAGAAGGTAATACGTGTCGAAGACGTGGCGGAGAAAGATGGCTTTGGCGCGGGAGATAATCACAAACTGCGTCCAGCGCTTCCAGACGTAAAGCGGCCAAAAGCACACGCGAAACAGCTCGCGGTACCATTTACCGCAGACCATGAGGTACTTCCACGCGACGAACTTGCGCAATAACATGCCCCGGCGAGCGATGCTCACCACGGCGTTGGCGCGCCAGAGACGGAAAAGCCGCTTCTGGAGCTTGTGCGCCAAGAAAGCTTGGCGCTCGGGGCAATCAAAGATTGCGCGGCGTTCCAGGAAGGCCACGGCACCCTTTTGCAGCACGGTGGCCGCGATATCATGGAACACATGCGCAGCTTCATCCAGCTCCAAGTCTTCGAGGCATCGGTTGCGAGAAAACGACTGAAGCAACGCTTTGAACACATACCCTATCGCGTGTTTTGTGGCAAGAGGCTCATCCACGTCGAGCTCCTGAGGCGCGACGTCCCCGGTCGAGCTGTCCAAAGGCACCAAATGCTTCTTGCGGCGCTGGGATTCGAATAGAAGTTCATGGAAGCGCGCGGTCGTGGCATCGCGGACTGCCAGAGACGGCCACGACGTGCGCATGTAATCAAACTGCTTGAGCACCCGCCACATGTCTTGCGCCGACTCGGCAAGGCGGCGTTTGACTACATTCTGGTGAGCGGGTTAGGGGAGGGGTAGGTGTACTTTTGTTCTCGAGTTCGAGCAGTTTGCGTCGGCGGACATCGTCTTCGTGGAGCTGCGCCTGGCGCTCTTCCTCCATTTCGAGGAGCCAAAGCGTCGCCTCGGCTTCGTCATGCGGATAAAAGAGATCCATCATGAGCTCGTACGATACTGTATGGGGTTTGGCAGGCTCCACGGACACACGCACTGTTTCCGTGTCGATGGTGGCGGTGTCGATCGACCGCGCAGAACGTGACGTGCGAGTTGTTCGGCTAAAGAACTCCTCGATCGTCGTGTGAACCCGCTCGAGGTCCAGCCGGGTGACGCATATATTGTTGGTCGCGAGTACTTTCTCGACTTGCGCCTGGCTCAGGTCGCCACCTGAAAAGGCAACCTCGATCGCAGACCAGCCGCGGAAGATCTTCTTGCGAAGATGCCCGTCGGCGAAGTGAACGAGCTTGCGAATGTTTTCGCGCCGGCGCAAACCTGGCGTCTGGATACGCCGCGTAGATTCCTTTACCTCATCAGCGTTGTTGTCCTCGGATGGATTGGACGGTGCATCGTTGATGACCTCTGCTTCAGGCGCAAAGCTGATGGCGGGGGCTGCATCAAGGCCTAAGTCCGTTGGAGGGTCGTCCATCTCATCCGTGTTTGTTGAATGCAGCGCGGCCACCGCGGTGTCGTGGATCTCGTCAATAGATTGAGATACGTGCGACCAGACATGTGACGTTCGGTGTCGCTCGTGGTCCGCGATATGACTGAGATTGTTGCTAGTGTACGAACTGGCGAGTATCCGTCCACTTTTGGCCAAGCTACTATGTCGAGAGAAGGTTGGCGATGATCGGAGCTTTGGTGCCTTGCGTAACTCTTCGAGTGGCGCCCACCGATCGTCCACAATGGTCGATTCTCTGGCTCGTAAGATGTTCTCCATATCGTAGGAACTCATGGGAGCCTCTGTACTCTTTGGTGCAGTTGGCTCAAATGGCCACAGACCAAAGTCATTTATCTGTTCCAGCCTGCGTGGCATCATGGGCGTACTCGCTGCTGCCGTCTGCACCTTGCGGCGATTCAGTCGTGTGGGAGATCTGAAAGCATCGTTCGCTGTGTGCTGGCGGGCAGCGTACTGAGCCTGTGCCTGCTTGGCGACAGCGGACGGTGATGCGAGGTACGACGTGCCCATAGGCCGCGTATTCTTGGGAGCTTCGGTTGGCGACGCCAAGTGCGGCAGCGAGAGGTCGTACCACTTAGGAATGGGGTACTGCGCCTCAAGCTTGGCCCGCGTCGCCTCGTGGCGCTTCTGGGTGGCGTCGTCTTCCATTTTGGCAGATCTTTCGATCACGTCGCGACCAATCGGATTCGTTTAAGGCTTATAGGCGTTAAACTTCTTTTAACCCATTAAACTCTACAACTGCATTCAACATGAGTTATCAAAGCAGCTAAAAGCACTTCATTTGCAATGCTACCGAGAAGCCATTTGCCTGGGTCGCTGGTCCAAGAATTGGGTGATTTTAGATTCAAATTTTCTTGCAAAACAGTGAAAAAAGCGACACACGATTGTTTTTGTTCCAAGCAAAACTCATTTTTGTGTTAAGTTCGAATGTAAAAAATATCTCCATATAAAAGTCGAGATTTTTCGCAGTAAGTCATGCTGATTACTCCAGCGTGGAAAGTCAGCGCTGGCGCGTGCGATTGGTCACAACCCGGCCGACCTCATGGATCCCGACGCCGCCGCGGTGGCCAAGCGACGCCAGTACCTGCGCCTGAAGCAGATGCACTACCGCAACAAGATCGCTGCTGAGATCACGGGGCTAAAGGCGGAGGTATCCCGCCTCGAAGGGCAGCTTGCGCGGCAGATGGTCACGCCCACGGCATCGGCCCTGCCCTGGCACGAGGTTGCGACCGCACTAGAAGCTGACAACAAGGTGCGGTTGCGAAAGAACAAGATGCTTGAGCTCCAGCGCGCATCGTACGAGACCCTTGTCGCGAGCATGCGCTCTTGGGTCGCCCGAGTTCTCGTACGTGCTAACGTCATCTTACTGAGTTTTCCAGCTCACAAATAGCGAGGGCCCGAGGACCCCCCGTGCACTTGGCGACACACCTACCTGCCGCTCGACTCCAACACACGCAAACTTGGTATCGACTGGATCACGCAAATGCTACTCCATAACACGGACAGCATGCTCGCCAAGTATGCTTTCTCGAGTTTCGATCGCCGAGCGTACTCGATCGACTTCAACATGACGCTATCGAGCGACGACCTTTTCGAGTACGTCTGGCGCACACAAAAAGAGATATCTCTTCCTCTGGACGCTGTCTGCCGCGTGCTACGACGCTGGATGGGCCAATACACCACCGGCACCGTCTGGACCGATGTCCAGAGCTCGGAGCTACTCCGTGACGACGTACGTAGCACACTCCTCGTTAGTCTCATCAATGCACCAGGCTCTTGCCACTGTCAAAGGAACGACCTACGCCCACACAGTGCGGGAGGCGCCCTGTGAGACGGTCAATTTTCTCACGCGTGAGTTCCATTCGACGCCCGACCGCGTGGTCTTCGTCGGTCAAAATATCCACAATGACGAGCGTGTGCCCTGCAGCACCTTCTCTCGCAATCGCATGTTCTGGTACCTCGGATCACCAGCTGAGATGTTTATGGATTGTAGGTACGTAGTGGATCGTGTCGACGACAACACGACGATACTGCGCAACCTCGACGTCGTTTCGCATTTTTTCACGGCGGCGGGTCCCGTGCCTGTGGCCGAGGAGGCGTCGCTCATAGGTTTTGAGCAGCTCTCGGACGCTACCGAGATAGATCAGGTCGATGCCTACACGCGCTTTGCGTCGACCATGTACCGCCGTGTGGGCCACCGCTCGGACGAAGCACTTTTCGCCATGATGGATGCCGAAGCGCAGCAACTTGCGCCTCAGAACCCTTAAACATGGAAGGAAGTCTATTTATTCAGTACCCTCCGAGGCCGTTTGCATCCGATAGCACCAGACATTTGATCTGCCTCCACGTATGACCGTGTTTGAGGCCTCTTGCGACATCGACTTCTTCCTGCGCTATTCGGTAGTTGGCACAATAAGCAGCTCAAGGGACCTGGCGCTGCCTTGAAGCTTGCAGGCCGTGGGAGCCGCCACGTCACGACGTCGCGACAAATTGGTGCAGTTTGGGCATGTTTGAAATGGATTTAGCTAAGCGAATTAGTTGCCAAATACGGTTTTTGATTGGCTAATTGGAGCCAATCACAGTCTTTCTTGGTGGTCAGTTCACGTTACACCAGACGACCTCGGCATGGCGGCGGACTCAGGGTACCGCCAACGCAAGACGGACATCCAACGCAAGTGGCGGCAGAAGCTTTCGGCTGAGATCGCGGCGCTACGCGCACAGGCCGTGACGCTCGAGATGCAACTCCATGAGCGGACGGAGGTCATTGCGGCGTTGACGTGGCGTGATGTGGCCCTCTCGCTACGCGACGACACCCGTGCATCGATGCATCGCAATCGCCTTCTCCGCCAGCAGTACGACTCGCAATTAGTCCTGATGCTCGACCTCGCTCGACGGGCCATGCAAGGCAATGTGGTATTCATTGGTCGATGGTTTTGTGCCCCTGACATTGTCGTAGAAGCGTCCACTTCTCAGCTACCAGGCCTGGCACCACCCTCGTCTCGGTGTGCAGGCACCTACGCGCCGGCTTGCACTCGAGTGGACAATGGCGGCAATGTTCCACAACACAAACGCAATGTTGGAAAAGCATAGCGTTGTGTCGTCCGTGGAGTTTGCCAACTACAAAATCTCGTGCTCGGACTCCGATGTCTTCGAGTACGTCTGGCACATGCAGAAGGTTGTGCAGCTTTCGTACGAGCGCGCGCTCATGCTTGGCCACTATTGGGTTCAGCAGTACATTCGCGGTGGCATGTGGACGCTTGCTGAAAGCCCCATCGACCTTAACGTCTACGTTCCGCTGTTTCGTCGTCACGGTGGCCTCACATCGATGGCGTTAGGGTTTGCCCTTTACGAGTTACGTCAAAACCACAAAGACCGCACCACGCGAAGTAGTATATTTCCTCAGCCGTGAATTTCACGACGAGGACACTGGCCGGACCGTGATTGTTGGTCAAACCATGCATGCCGACGATATGCATCCGATGGAGACGAGCTACCGCCATCGTATGTTCTGGTACCGAGTTCTGCAGCTGACACTGAGAGTTAGCACAAAGCTTATGGTAGGTATGTGCTTGAGCGCACGAGTGCTCTGACGACGATGGTGTCGATCGTGCACGTTACGTCGCAAATGTGCACGGCTACCGGCCCTGTCGCTCTTGAGGAGGAAGCCCGGCTCATGGGCTGCGATCTCAAAGGCGCACCCTGCGCCATCGACCGCCTTACATTGCACGCAAGCCAGATCGCAATGCGTGAAGTTGAAGCGATGCTCCGCCTATTGGGCTGCTACGCCACGTTCACAGGCTGATCAAGTGCTGACGTTGCGTAT
This sequence comes from Achlya hypogyna, assembly GCA_002081595.1. Classification (NCBI taxonomy): domain Eukaryota; phylum Oomycota; class Saprolegniomycetes; order Saprolegniales; family Achlyaceae; genus Achlya; species Achlya hypogyna. Next base: position 9,200 of record JNBR01001930.1, on the reverse strand, counting down.
AAACTAACTGCACATTGCCGTAAAAGGTGCGTTTTTTATTGAACTTATGCCAGCTGTGAAGTAAAACTCAGTTTTGTGAGAGGCAAAAAAGAGTTCGATTCGAGTTAAGTGCGTTTAACTTGGTGGCCATTTCAAGACAGGCAATCAGAATGCCAGCAGCAACAGCGATGGACACTCGGCCACTTTCGGCCGAGGAGCTGCGCAAGATCAAGGCACGCGAGGGCAGCACTCGTCATCAGCGAAAGTGGCGGCAAAAGATTGTGGCGGAAATTGCGTACCTCAGGGAGCAGGCAGTGGCGCTGGAAGCCGAGGTTCGTCGGCGCCGTGCAGTGGTAGCGCCTGCCAAGGACCCACTCGCTCTCACGTGGCAAGCCATTGCAGAGTCGCTTAGGGACCACAGCTCTACTGTGATCCATCGCAATCGCGCGCTCAAAAAAGAACATGCATCGTATGCGCATCTCGTGGCGACCATGGCGCAGTGGGTCCGTTCGTCATCTCAGCCACTGGTTTGCCTTTGCCCTGGGCACTTGCATTCATGAACTCGAGTAGCAACCAACGGTGCGGCAACGTACGACATGGCGCCATACGTCGCTCTTGGCGAACTCGACGGCGCGGCAGTTGGGCATCGACTGGATCACCCGCATGCTCTACCATAACGCGGAGCGCATGCTCGAGGGATACGGGGTGCCGGCAACGGCTGCGTCGCGCCACATGATCGACTACTCGGTGAACGTCTCAGAGATGGACACGTTCGAATACGTGTGGATGACTACCAAGCACGTCGACATGTCCCTTGAGCACGCTCGCGAGCTCATCCGCATGTGGTTATACCAGTACACCACGGGAGCTATGTGGCAAAAGACATCGTCCACGCTCCTCGACACCGAAGTCAGTTTGCTGTTCAATTCGTACGGAGCTCACGGAGGCCTGTAGCTCCTCACGGGTGTGCCGGGAACGACGTATTGCGAGACAAACAAGGTAGGACCAAACGAAATGGTCCGCTTCCTTAGCCGTGAATTTCGCGACACCGATCGATGTGTCTTCGTGGGGCAAAACATCCACAATGACGAGGCCTCGCCGATGCCAACCAACTTTCGCAACCGCGCTTTCTGGTACACCTGTTGTCCAAAGACATCGCTAAGAATGACCATAGGTACGTCCTGGACAGCGCTGGCCCGACGACGACCAAGGTGCAAATGCTGCATATCACGTCGCACTTGCTGTCACCGACAGCTCAACCGCTTGGGCTTCTAGAGGAAGGCTCGCTGATGGGCTGCGACTTAACCTGGGTGTCCGAGGTGGACCAGTTGGAGACTCTCACTCGCCACGCCAACCGAGTCGCCGTCAAGGAAGTCGAAGGGCTCGCCGACTCGTTTGGCAACGGGGCTAAAATGTTTGGCTACACAGGTTCCTTCCGCTAGCGACAGATGCGTTAATGTTGGTAGTTAAGTCGAGTAGGCGAGTGTATTGACCCGAGCGTCTTATCCCGTTGAGAGGGCTGTCGTCGAGTGATCACACACCTAAAAGAGGTGGGCGAAGTACTAAGGTGAGGAATGGCATCGATCCGCATTACAATGAACTCGGTGCTCTGTTCGAAAGAGATAGTACGTTCACGCAAAGACCGATTAGGATATTTAAGACACAATCTAGTAGACAGCTGCACTCGCTGTTTCATGAAAACGTGAATATCTTGCGGATGTAGGCCATGTCCTTGGGAAGAGCATCATGGCAGGTAGGGCATTCGTCGTGCGAAGCCAACCACGGATGGAGACAGGTCGAGTGAAAAGCGTCTCCACAGGGGAGTCGAGTCACTGGATCTCCCGTCGACACAACGCTGGTGCACATGACGCAGCGTGCGGGCCGCTCTTCGTCCCATGACGTTTCCAGCAAGGCGTCCACAAAGTTGGGGCACGTTGGACGATCGACAACCGTGGTTGTTGCTGGTGCATCGCTGCAGGTGCGGGCGCAGTCGTAACATGCACGACCGGCGTTCTTCCTGGCATTAATGAGGTACACCGTCCAGGAACATGCCCCGCAAAGCAGATCGCCACATACGCGGCAGTGGTGCCGCCGCCGGAAGAGGTGGAACGATCGATCGCAACTTGAGCATGTGGTGCGGGACGCGTTAGGGCGCCACAGCGACCGCGGGCACGCAGCCCGCACCTGCGATGTGGAAGCAAACGCTCCGTCGACGAGAGTACTTTGGCGCATCGTATCAAATGGCTCCATTGCGTAGCAGCAGAGTGGGCACCGCGTGGTGTTCGCGGACAGTAGTGACGGGCCACAGACGGGTTCGGCGAAAATCATCATGTTCTTCTGTTGTCAAAATCGAACACATTTCAGACTTCAGACTGATGACCGAGGCAGTCTGTGCCCTGGCTTGGGTTTTACACGTAGCCCTGTACTCGAGGCCCATTTACGTACCGATCGACACCAAAGCCATCGCCCGGTTGACATTGCACCTCATGTTTCGAGCGAAAAGTTCTGCAACCTCAGTCAACGTTAACAACAAGAAGCGCTGCCCGCTCGAAGGTTTCTCGACAGATCCTGAATGAGCATTCACGTCGCTTATCCTCTTATCTCTAGCGTCTAATAGCGTCGTCTTGGTGGTTTAATATCTGGGGGGCTCACGCCAAACGTGGTAGTACCAATGTCGTCGAACTGTTCACGATTCCATCCGGCTCGTTGCTGGCAGCACCACGAGCAAACACAGTTTGAAGTTTTCTAAAACGGCAATGAGAACACCTGATGGCAGAACGAGATGGTTCCCTCTGCTCATGAGTTCCATGTCTTCGCACTCGAATGGAAATATCTTGACGCCGAGAACGGATGGGCACAGCGCCACAGCATAGTGAGGGTATCGAAGCTTGCAAACCACCAGCGATGACGGTTGGCATCGACACCGTCGAGTAAGGCAGTCACGAACAAGGCAAAGAATATAGGAGACTGCACAAAGTTGATAAATAAGACGATTACGTTTGGGTTGTCGCTGACGGTTTGAATGTGAAGAAACTGCGGATGTATGCCATGTCGCGGGGCAGCGCACAATGGCATGCTGGGCACTCTGCATGGTTTGCCAAGTATGGCTCGAGGCACACCTTGTGAAACGTGTCGTTGCAAGGCAGCTTGGTCACTGCATCGCCATTGCAAAAGCCACGTTGACATACGATGCAATGTATCTGCTTCCATGACGAACCCGACGACATCACGGACCGAGTGCTGCTGTAGACAGATTTTTGGCTATCGATCCAAGTCGTGGCAGTAAGCGAATCGACAAAACTGGGGCATGTCGGTCGCTTGATGTGCGGCTTTGACCAGGTAGTCCTGCGGGGCTCTTCGACGTAAGACGAAGCGCGTGAGCACGAGTAGCACGCACGACCAACGTTGCCCTTGACATTGACAAGATACACTGTCCAGGAGCACTCGTTGCATATGAGGTCGCCACAGACACGGCAATGATGGCGCCACCGGAAGAGGTGGAAGGCGCGGTCGCAACCCGTACACGCACGCTGCAGCTTCTTCGACGCCCACTGCGACTTGGGGCATGCGTAGCGAACCTGCGCACCCGTCGTAATGAACGATTCGAGCCCGACAAAGGTATTGCTGCCGTCGCGCCGGCGCATGGCAAAATCCCAACTGCAGCTCTCTCCCGCATTTCCCCCAAGCTTACAATCAGCAAAATATTCAAGCGCCAATCAAACTCCGTCTTGAACGAAACACACCAATGAAAACAAAGGTCGTCCAAAATTCGACCAATGGTGGCGCGGGGCATCCGATCCAACGGCTGGCCGGCGTGAGATGATAGGCAGTTTCGTTCCGGCCGCGCAAGGATATTGAGACCTTCCAAGGTGCTTCTGCTATGCGGCCGAGCACGCCACAGGACGGGAGGGAGATATCGTCGCGAACCCATCTCCCGGCAGCTGCCACTTGTGCTGGGATTTGCGGCACGGCCGCCGTGAGAAGCACCTCAAGCTAAAGCACATGCGACGCGACTGCTTTTCGTACCCTGAAACTCGAATTTCATTAGCCTAATTTAAATTGAAGCCCGTCATTGCCATGTACAACGAAGTGGTGAGCTTGTTTGGATGCGCTCCGACAGCGATGTGCGACTGGCGCCACCGTATGCAGCCTGTGTCAAGATTATATTGCTCACTTTAGCCGAAGTGCAGTGATGCGATAGCACATCGTAAGCAGGATGCTTTCGAACAAATTCGACCTTTGATTGTTCTTTGAGTGCATGCAATGTAGATATTTTTTGCTAGCCAAAATATCAAAAACCAGATATAAAATAAATGCGTTTATCGTAGTTAGGTTTACATACTCTAGTAAACCTCCCACACATGTGCGTTTACTCCCCAGCTATGCCCGGTTTCCTCTGGTTTACCGCACTTAAACATGTACTTAAGTAAGGAAGGGATCGGTCTGAGTTGTGAGTACTACCGTCCCAACGACACATATCAGTCGCCAACGCTGCTGAACACCATAGTCACCCCGATGCCAATCACAGGAGTCGCAGTCCGTAGCACAAGGCCCGTCGCCACTACTACTGGACGGCAAAGTCGCTGGGATGTCATAACGGCGATTCTAGTCCTCCTGGGTGTTAGCCCCAAGTTGATTTTATCATTTTGACCGTGTCATATATATTGCAGCACTGTGGTTGGTTGAATTCTGAAGTGAGAACATCATGCCATTATGTAGATTGAAATGGGAATGTTATGAAATTTGCCCGAAGCAGTACTCCAGGGTCGGCGTAGCCCTGCGAGCCTACCCACCTCCTCCTGAGCGTTTCATCTACAAAGAAATGTGAGTGCTGAACTGGGGCTCGCACCCCGCCAAGGCACGACCTGCACAAAATCGAACACACCACCTGCGCTGCGCTTCGGTGTGCAGGCTTTTCTAGGCCAATGCTCTGTCGTCGCTCGCTCTCGCGCGCTTTGGTCAGATCCCATCACTTCGAATATGAAACTGAAAGAAGATCTGTAAACCAAAATTGAAGATCGAGGTACAATCTTTAATTTTGGTTCACAGATCATCTTTCAGTTTCATTGCCGTCCACGGGATTGGGTTAGGGTTACTGCCTTCTTCAAGGCCTATTTTATCACAGGGAATCACGACTCGAAACAAGTGTCAAGTATTCGTGTTTGTGGAAAGGACAACACGGAGTGCATCAAGCTGGGTAGTAGCGACACTAATTCTGCTGCATAACCGATTGGCCACAAAACACTGCACGTTGCATACCAGTCGTTGTGAGAATATCATAAACGATAGAATAGTAGGTAACATATGACGGCCATCGTGTAAAACTAACTTTTTTCACAATGCATCGCCTCGGCTTCAACACGTTCCTAAACACACGCCAAGGGAGGGGCAAATACAAACGCAACAGCAAACCACGGTCCAAACCGAAGCATCAAAGTGTTGCCGCCAATCATCTTCTGTGAGCCTGCACTTGCAAAATCTTAAGCTCCTAGAAGTCAAGTCTTACACTTATCAAAATCTGGTTGATCGTTTTTACGTCTCTTGTCAAGCCATCGGTGGTATTCTCAAACGAAAAGGCCTGATCTTGGCTGAGTTTACGGCACAAGATGCACTCGGAATCTATACCAAGTTTAAAAGGCTGACGATAACCACAAAACCCCGGACGGCCGACTCGACAAGCTCCCCTACGCACTTTCTTCCGGAGTCCGAGCACGACGGCACGCCGTTCTATGCCATCAGCTGGATGGACCGCAAACTCTTGACGTACATATGTAACCGCGGCACGGCCGAGCCTAGCGCCAAGGCCATACATATGCCCCACCGCCGCAAGGAGACCTCGCCCGACGTGTACACGACGGAATGTTCTATGCTTGCGGTGGATCGTCCCCAGATGGTGTAACTATTCTAGAAGTCGAAATTCATGACTACCTGCACCAAGGCTTGTTGAACATGGAGCGCGATTGGAGATCGCAAAAGTGGTGGGATAGCATTTTTGCTACAGTGTTCAGCACGACCACTGTCGATGCGTACCTTGCATACCGTTACGACTGCAACCAGCGCTAAAAGGCGCACCAGGAGTTTCTCGAGTTTGTCGATTAGCTCGCGTTTTAGCTTATCCACAACGTCTACCTGCCCACACCCGTCGCGACTCGTAGCTCTTCGGCTCCATTGTCGTCGACGTCGCTTTTGTGGTCACCGCCCAAGCTTCGTCTCCATTTTAAGTCGTTGCCAGGTTGGACTACTGAAGAGAAGAGCGCAGCGTCGATGCAAGTTTTGCTACACCTACTGCTCGTTCTCTTGCTTCGGCTGCAGCGACCTGCTCGGTGGGCGCGAGAGACCGCCGGGGGGGGGTAGGTCCACACCAGCGTAGCATGCGCCGCGCTCGCCGCCACGAGCGTACCAAGATGACGCGAAAGGTTTGAGCGGGGCCCACCGTTAAGCTGTTGGTGTGAAGGCCGCCGTGGTGCAGGGCTGGCGGCTATCGTGCTGTTGGGCAGGAGGAAGAACTTGGCCGAGGTCGCGCCGAACGCCGCTATGTTGCTTAGCTGCGGCAGCCCGTAGCCCTGGTTGGCGTCGGGTTACGCAAGGTCCGTGGCTGTTTGCTTCACAATCTGGCATGTGACGAGGCACTTAGGCGGGCTGATGCGCTTCTTGAGCCCACCCGAGCTGTTCACCAGCAGCGCGTTGATGAGCGACGCGGGGATCGACGCGAGACCGAAGACCAGGTTATAAGTGCCCGGCTTCCACCTGCAGTCGCGAATCCACTCGTACACAAGCACGGCCATGCCCGCAGCCACGGGTGTCGCCTGGTTGTACATATCTTGCAGCGAGCACACCTGCGCCGTCTCGGTGGTAATCCCCGAAGCGAGGCTTTGCGCCGACCTCAGGACTTCGTCCAGCACTACCAGGGCCTGCTGGAGCTGGCCGTCCGACGTGGGACCGATAGACGCGATCGGGTCGCCCGTGAGATTGATTGTCTGTACCTTATTGTTGCGATGCACAGCTAGCGCTATGGCGCCGAGACGACAGCATCAGACGAAAGTGTGGATATATTCTTGGGAACCATCGTCATCTGAAAACTGAATTCGGAATACATGTAGGACTCTGACCTGCGTAATAGTGTGAACATCTTACGGTGTCAAATGTACTTGAATATTGCCCTTCTGCGAGAGGCCCACGGATTGCAAATTCGGAGTCCGAGAGGAGCACATTCCGCAAAAAGAGGAGCACCCCCGCCAAAGAGATCCGGATAGGAGCACCTGGTGCTAATCCCTCCTCGAAAACTGGGTCGTTTAAATGTGTACGCTTAGTTATGACAGTTGTACAAATCGTATTTTTGTGCTTCCCTACCGCACGATTGCGTTTCTGGCGCAACTAACGGTTCCATATGTAATTACATATGCTCACTAATATAAATATGAAATTTATTAACAAAATAATCAGTATTGGCTAAGTTATGCTAGAAAACCACCCGTACTCGTCCTGTACGCATATTTTTGACACAGACTGAATATTAAAGATCTGCGCCGCAACTCGCGTACTGTCTGCGTGCGACAGTTTATCAAGTAAGCGGAGCAAACGTGGCTCCAGGAATCCCTTTTCAAGCGCTAAAAAGATTCCCTACAGTGTTTTTCTAGGAATACCTTTCCAATCGCTCTGATTATTCCCTACAGCGTGTGTACTACGCAATTTTGCGCATCGCTACGGATTTTCGGGAAAACGGGCGACATCCAAGCAGCTTCCTGAATCAGATCTGGAGTAAAAAATGACAGCTTTTCCTCCAGACTCTTAGGTGTGTTTCCATGATGTACCACCCGACTCGATTCTAAACGCTGACGAGGCAAGAATTTTCCTGAAGAACCGCGAAGGTTTTACAGGTATATGCTGAGCGCGGCTCGAATGCCTCGGTTAAGGCAGCCTAAAAGCAGTCCATGTGTTTGACGGCCGTATTTGCTGCCCGCAGCAACGGTATTGCATTATGTACAACATGTTAAATGATTATTGCATGCATCATAGGAGAGAAGCTACCAATAATGATTACTATATAGGGCGCTGTCGGCAGTGCTATCGATGAAAAGCTTTTTGTCAGAAGATAATTTGTCGTACACCACTTGTCTCGAGCATATCTTCCAGAAAGTCATGGATGGACACCAGAAGATAGGACATTTATAAATCATCGCGTACATCCAAAACAATTTGTACATGGTTCACTATATTATGTGGACCGAATCTTGAACCCGGCTCTCTTCTCCTTTTAGACAATTTTAAGACACATGTCAGTGACACCTGTTACGAAGCACTAGTCTGGGAGAACTCGAAAACCAGAATTTCAAGCCAATAACACTGATGCAAGTCGAATTAAACGGAGATAATTGGTAGAAATGGAGAACAGCACTAGCACTATTGGTTGATGAAAGAATTCCAAGCTTTGACCACCAATTCGCTCCACTGTGGCCATTGCAAGGTCGAGACTGAGCGCCAACGATTGCCTCCAAAAATTCCACCAATCAGGCGTCAGTAGCTAGGCAAAAATAATTTTTGATAGGCTACAACAGCCCTAACCCGACCTTAAATATTTTGCCGCCGATCATCATTTCACAGCCCAGCGTTTCATTTCCCATATTTCGCCATGGAGATCAGTGCGATATGCACGAAAAACCGCAAGGTGCTCGAGCTTAGCGATAAGCTCGCGCTCTTCTGCCGCATGCTCACGGTGGCAACGAAGTTCAACGTGCCCCAGGGCACGATCACGCAGCTCAGCAAGGAGCTCCAGATCAGCAGCTTCGTCGTCTCCGCCGTGTGGCACAGCGGCGTGAAACAAGTCCGCGCTGGCAAGTCGCCCGACTTCTCCTCGGCCCGGTCCCTCTGCGGCCGCAAGAAGAAGTCTGACGCCACCATCGCCGCCGCTATCAAGAACGTTCCACCCGCGGAACGCGGCAGCCACCGGTCCATCGCGGCCAAGGCAGGTATCTCGACGTGGCAGGTCTGCGCTGAGCATATCTGATGGTAAAGTAGGTGCGCCGCTTTCTCAAGACCAAGAAGCTATGGCAGTCCAAGAACCAGGTCAAGCCCTTGCTGACCGCGCAGCACAAACAACGGCGCCTTCAGTTCGCGCGCGCGCACGTCTTCCGCAGCCTCGTCAACCCGTCCACGTGGGTGTTTGACCAATGTTCGACGTCATTCACCTTGATGAGAAGCATAATCTCGTCGAGGTGAACCAG
>JNBR01001929.1:35557-50030 GCA_002081595.1 Achlya hypogyna | reverse complement strand
CTTCATGCTTAATGGGCTTTTTTGTATGTGTTTGCAGCCCCGACTTTGTCGGCCGCCGTCCTTTGTGCTACGACCTTCAAATGCGACCGCGGTCGGTTCCTGTTTGGACATGCTCACTTCGCTCAGTAAAAGCTGTCGTCGTGTAAAGACCTTCATGCTTAATGGGCTTTTTGTATTTGTTTGCAGCCGCACCCATGTCGGTCGCCGTCCTTTGCGCTGTGGAGGTCCCCTTCACGACGATCACGGCCGATTCATGCTACGGCATTCAAGGGCAGTGCCATACTCCAACTTGGTATGTGAACTTTGAAAGCCATTCTATTGCTACGATATTGGCGGTCGAGCTCGTCCTTGTGCAGTAGATGCTGTCCGAGGACACGCACTCGACGTTACCTGTGGCGTTCGTGCGCATCGGAACCTGGATGCCTTCGGGACTCGGTCACAGCGCAGACCAACGAGTGATATTGAGGAGTGACACAGAATGGAGATATTTGTTGTGTGCTTTGAAGTACCCCCTTGGCGTGTCCACAATAAAATGCACGATACAGTTTGTTACTTTGTTCAAAGACCACAACACCACCGGCGGAGGCGCCCCTAGCACGCTTTACCTGCAGCTGACATCGTCAGATGACGCGAGCCTAGTGCACAGTGTGTCAGCATCCAAGCAACTGTGAGCAAACACCACCGATGTCACGAACGTTGGTACGCGTGTCGATCTTGGCGTTGGGCAGGAGCAAATGCTGCGTCACGAAGGCCGGTTTTACTTTCCGACCGCTGCCACCATGGACAAATTTAAGGTGCATGCCAAGCGTCAGTCAGCGGCCGGCGAACCGGCCACCTACAGGTCGCCGCTTCAAGGTGGGTGCCCGAGCAGAGTGAAGTCTCCGAGAGGCCACCGGTATGCTCGTCGACGGCCTGGGGACAGCGGGATTTTGACTTCCTGCGCGGCCATGGGCTGCCACCGCCTGTAACGCATCGCACTACGTTCCTCACTTGCCCAGCGCTAGACACGGCGAGGATATGCGTGAGATCGTTGCGATTGAGCTCGTGTACAAGTGTGAGCCGTGCGTCGCGGCCGTCGTCGGGGGCAGCCGTTGCCTTCATCGCCTCGCAGGCCCCAGCAGCTGCACAACCATTGTATGGCGAGCGTGTCTAGTCCTGCTGCAAGCCTGAACCCGCAACTTCATCGCCCTCCCGTTGCCTGTTAGTGTTGCGCTAGACCGCATGACGGCGGCTTCGATCGCGCACTTTTGTGATGGGCTCCAAGTTCAAGAGTGTTATGGAAATGGCATTGTCCGCCAAGTGTACGTTCCACGACATAAGTGACGCAAGCCCAGTCCGTGCATTCACTGTTTGCGTCTTTGAGCTTGGGCCTTGGCATCATCGTCGGCGCTGCCCAAACCACTCCTGTTCATTGATGCCAACGCACGGTTTGCCGCAGCATGATGTGCAAGTCGGCATCGCGCGTCATACCTGACGGGAGCTTGTGCTGCACCTGGAAATGTATTGCCGGGGAGGACAGACCAAGCGCTACAGAATCAGGCAAATGGGGTTGCGTTTATGCTTGTCAACTACGCACTAAATGTTTCTTCTGCTTCTCTCGATGAGTTCTTGGCCGACACTTTAGGAGTGTCCTAGCGCCTTGGTGGCGTGCAGTCCTATACCTCGCCTTGACCCCGACCAAGGCCTTGCCTTGACCCCCATCAAGTGGCCTGGCTGCCTCGACGCACGTCGGAAAGCACTGCGCCGGGCTTTCCCGCATCATCCAGAGCTCGATCAACTGCAAGGCTGCCCTCATTGGTGGGCTGGCCCTTGATACGCGTTAGTTTTGGCCAATCAGATCTCGGAAGCAACGTTTTCAAGAAATGCCCGAATGAGCTCACAGATCTGGGCCGCATGGAGTCATAATTGATATTTGCCGTGCCAAATGGGTCACTCCTGAAACAAACGGCCCGGGGAGTTTCACGGCATTTTTGTGGCGCGCGATCTTCGGGGATTCATTTCCAAACAAGAACACCGATCGCAAAGAGAACGCGCCGCCTTCGGTACGGCCTCTGCATGCGGTCCTCTCGCGATCAGCTCCTTGGCGGGCCGCGAGGCTCACGATGCGGACTGCAAATGCTGCAAGCACGAGGTCCATGGTTCCGTTTGCGTGTTGCATTTCCAGGCGGAGACGGTGCTTGAAGGATGTTTGAAGTGCGCTTTTTGCCATGAATTCTCTAAACGGAGCTCATATTGGTTCGTCATTTCCAGTGCAACAGGTTCGGAACGCATCTTGCCGAGGTATTCTGTATCGAAGCGCTTCGTGATTGCCCCACTACGGGCGCCATGAGGCTGCCAGAGTCGACCGAGACTAACAGCTGTGCAAGTATTTGCTTGTGTCCTCGAGGTAGAGCCAACTCCTCCATATTGAACGTGTCGCGATTGACGCACACGCGACATTCCCTGACGTCGTGTGCTCGATACTCCTGGGCGATCGAGGGGCTTTCGGCTCTCGACAAGCCTTTTTGTAAGCCAGATCGCTTTGCACGGCGGCCCATCGTACGCCACCTTTCAGCCACTCCTTCGTCCTAGTTGGTTGGGGGGGCTTGCGGGGCGCACGGCGAAAGTGTCCCAGGACCTGGCATTGACTGCACGTGGATGAGAGATCGCTGAGGATCGTAGCCATTCGAGCAGACGACGAGGACACGACCCAACACCCAGAGCACCGCCATAGACACCCCTCGCCCACGTCTTTTCGGCGCTCTACGCCATCGCCGCCGGTCTGCCTGTGGATGGCCAGCGACCGACGACAGCTCCCGAGGACCGGCGACGCCCACTTCAACGATTGCGTATCATTATCCGGACGTCCGGAAGTGTGGCATCGGAGGATTCGTGGTGCCATTCTTCGGCAAGCAGCATGATGCAGTGGCGGCGAGGGCTCAGCCGTGCCATGAGCACGGCCAAAGAGGTCAAGATCAACAAGTACAGCGCCATCCTCACGGAGCACAAGTCCCGCGGTGCCGCGCAGGCCATGCTTTTTGCCACGGGCATCAAGGAGGAGGACATCACCAAGCCGCAGGTTGGCATTGCAAGCATGTGGTGGGAAGGCAACCCGTGCAACATGCACCTTCTCGACCTCGCCCTCGAGATTAAAAAGGGCGTTGAGAAGCAAGACCTCGTGGGCCTGCGCTTCAACACGATCGGTGTCAGCGACGTAATCTCCCAGTACATCTGCGATAGCAATCTTCGGTCTTACACTCCCACAGGGGCACGGCCGGCATGTCGTATAGTTTGCCTTCACGGGATTTGATTGCCGACTCAATCGAGACCGTTATGGGCGGGCAATGGTACGACGGCAACATTCTTGTACCTGGCTGCGACAAGAACATGCCGGGCTGCCTCATCGCCATGGCGCGCCACAACCGTCCGTCGCTCATTGTCTATGGTGGCACCATCCGAGCTGGCTGCCGCAACGGCCAGACCATCGACGCCCTCTCGGCCTTCGAAGGCTACGGCGAGTACCTTGCCAACCGGTGCGTCGAAAGCTCCCAGCTACTGTCTAATGCCAGCTGACCAGCATCACGGACGAAGACCGCAAGGATATCATTCGCAAGGCCTGTCCGGGCCCTGGTGCCTGTGGTGGCATGTACACAGCCAACACCATGGCGACAGCCATCGAAGTCCTCGGCCTCTCGCTCCCGTACTCGTCAAGCTACCCCGCCGAGTCACCCGAGAAGATTCGCGAGTGCCACGATGCAGGCAAGGCCATCCGATACCTCCTTGAGCACGACATCAAGCCCAAGGACATCCTCACGCGGGCGGCCTTTGAGAATGCAATTGTGTGCTCTCACTGCGGTTGCAGACGCCAGCTCATACCCGTGCGTAGGCCGTGACCATGGCCCTTGGCGGCTCGACAAACGCCGTGCTGCATCTGATCGCCGTTGCCCGCGCTGCCGGCGTGCCGCTCACGATCGACGACTTTGATGCCATCGGCGAGCGCACGCCGTACATCGCGGATCTCAAGCCCAGCGGCAAGTTTGTCATGGAGGACTTGCACAAGTACGTCGCGGGCTTCGCCGCAGGTGGTCACAGAGCGATAGGGTCGGCGGCATCCCCGCCGTGATCAAATACCTGCTTGAGAAGGATCTGCTCCAGGGCGACTGCCTCACGGTCACGGGCAAGACCCTCGCAGAGAACGTGGCGAACCTTCCGAGCCTCTCGGACAACGGGCGCATCATTCACGCCGTCGAGACGCCGATCAAAGCTTCGGGGCACATCCGCGTGCTGCGTGGCAACGTCGCCCCCGAAGGCGCCGTCGCCAAGATTACGGGCATGGAGGGTCTGCACTTCAAGGGCATCGCCAAGGTTGAGTACGCGCCGGATGCACCACATGCTAAGGATTTTCTAGGTCTTCGACAACGAAGAAGACATGCTCAAGGCGCTAGAGGATGGCGAGATCACCAAGGGCACGGTCATTGTGATCCGCTATGAAGGCCCCAAGGGTGGTCCTGGGATGCCGGAGATGCGTATGTTCCCGCCGTGGATAGAACGGCATCATGTTGCAAATAGTCACCTGCACGTCTGCGATTTTCGGTGCCGGTCTGGCCAACGACGTTGCGATGCTTACGGATGGGCGCTTCTCCGGTGGTTCCCACGGTATGCATCCAGGTGCGCTTTGATCATCGCTAACGTACGATCTAGGTTTCATCATTGGTCACATCACGCCCGAAGCGCAAGTCGGCGGCCCCATTGCGCTCCTGCAGTCTGGCGACGTCGTCACAATCGACGCTGTCAACAACCGCGTCGACGTCGACCTGTCGGAGAAGGAACTCGCCGACCGCGCGAAGGAATGGCGCGCGCCACCTCTCAAGGTGAACCGGGGCGTGCTTTACAAGTACATTCAAAACGTCTCATCGGCCTCGCATGGCTGCGTCACAGACGAGTAGTACGGTAGGCATAAGATCAACAGGCGTCTGGAACTAGTGTTTGCGTTATTCCTCGGACTTGGTGCATGCGCAAGCAGGCAGCCAGCGCCACAAGCCGCCACGGCGTCCCACGGGCGGCATCACATGGCGGACAGCCTCGCACGGCGGCGCCTCCCAGCCGCGAGAATAAGATCTTGTTTGTGCAACCACGTTGAAGGCTGTGGCGGATCCGGAAGAATCCGGATACGCATCGACCAATCACAGCTGAGGTCGAAACATCCTTGGATCGGGGCCGGCATTACCGCAAACGCCGCCAATGTGGAAGCACACCTCGCGCCTCGCCCCGCGCCTTGCGCGTGCCATGAGCTCGACCAAAGAGGTCAAGATCAACAAGTACAGCGCCATCCTCACGGAGCACAAGTCCCGCGGCGCCGCGCAGGCCATGCTCTTCGCCACGGGTATCAAGGAGGACGAGATCACCCGGGCCCAAGTGGGTATCGCGAGCATGTGGTGGGAGGGCAATCCGTGCAACATGCATCTGCTCGACCTCGCTGGTGCTATCAAGAGCGGTGTGGAAGCCGAAGGCCTCGTGGGCCTGCGCTTCAACACAATCGGCGTCAGTGATGGCATCAGTATGGGCACTGATGGCATGTGCTACAGTCTGCAATCGCGGGACTTGATCGCCGACTCGATCGAGACTGTTATGGGCGGGCAGTGGTATGACGGTAACATTTGCATCCCCGGCTGCGACAAGAACATGCCGGGCGCCCTCATTGCCATGGCCCGACACAACCGGCCGTCGATGATCGTATATGGCGGAACGATCCGGGCTGGCTGTGGTGCCAAGAATGAGAAGCTCGACATCGTTTCAGCGTTCCAGTCGTACGGTCAATACATCGCCAAGAGGTGTGTGCCGCCCGCATCATTGCGTCAATCTCATGCTTACTTAGCATCACCGAGGACGAGCGCAAGGACATCCTTCGCAATGCCTGCCCAGGTCCTGGCGCCTGTGGCGGCATGTACACAGCTAACACCATGGCGACAGCCATCGAAGTCCTTGGCCTCTCGCTCCCGTACTCGTCGAGCTTCCCCGCCGAGTCGCCCGAGAAGATGCAGGAATGCCGTGACGCGGGCAAGGCCATCCGGTACCTTCTCGAGCACGACATCAAGCCCCGCGACATCATGACCCGCGAAGCCTTCGAGAACGCGATTGTCCGTCACTGTCACGCCGCGAATACCAGCTCATGTCTGTGCGTAGGCCGTGACCATGGCTCTCGGGGGGTCCACAAACGCCGTGCTGCATCTGATTGCCGTTGCCC
Source organism: Achlya hypogyna (assembly GCA_002081595.1). NCBI lineage: Eukaryota > Oomycota > Saprolegniomycetes > Saprolegniales > Achlyaceae > Achlya > Achlya hypogyna. The sequence goes on along the minus strand of JNBR01001929.1, from coordinate 43,807 downwards.
GCGCTGCCGGCGTGCCGCTCACGATCGACGATTTCGAAGTCATCAGCGAAAAGGTGCCGTTCCTCGCGGACCTGAAGCCCAGCGGCAAATACGTCATGGAGGACTTGCACAAGTACGTCTCGGGCGTCGCCGCAGGTGGTCACAGAGCGATAGGGTCGGTGGCATCCCCGCTGTGTGCAAGTATCTGCTCGAGAAGGGCATCCTCAAGGGTGACTGCCTCACAATCACGGGCAAGACTCTCGCCGAGAACGTGCGCAGCGTACCCGGCCTCGCGGACGACCACAAGATCATCCACCCAGTGGAGAAGCCCATCAAGCCGTCGGGCCACCTGCGCATTCTGCGAGGCAACATGGCCCCCGAGGGCTCCGTGGCCAAGATCACTGGCAAGGAAGGGCTGCACTTCAAGGGCGAGGCGCGCGTGTACGACTGCGAGGAGGACATGCTCAAGGCCCTTGAGAACGGCGAAATCACGAAAGGCAACGTCATCATCATTCGCTACGAAGGTCCCAAGGGTGGTCCTGGCATGCCCGAGATGCGTACGTGCCCTCGCGAACACCAGTGCTCATGACTCTCTAGTCACGTGCACGTCCGCCATCATGGGCGCCGGCCTCGGCAGCGACGTCGCCATGCTCACGGACGGCCGCTTCTCCGGCGGCTCCCATGGTACAATGCCGGCGGCGATCAAAGGCTCACGGCCGCGTAGGCTTCATCATCGGCCACATCACGCCGGAGGCGCAAGTGGGCGGTCCGATCGCTTTGGTGCAGTCGGGCGACATCGTCGAGATCGACGCCGTCAAGAACCGCATCGATGTCACGAGCGTGTCGTCGGACGAGATGACGGCGCGCGCCAAGGCGTGGACGGCCCCACCGCTCAAGGCGACGCGAGGCACCCTGTACAAGTACATCAAGAACGTGTCGTCGGCGTCGCTCGGCTGCGTCACGGACGAGTAAGACGACCAATGCGAAGCGTATATGTTATTGTGTCGATGCGCGGTCATTGATCCACAGACGCAGCACCATCTCGGCGGGCGCGGCGTCGTCGGGGATCCACTCGGACGCAACCTGGATGTCCTTGCGTGCTTGCATGAGTCGTGCGAGGAGTCTAAGCGCTGCCAGTCACTCTTCCGAAGCACCTCGAAGCAGCGTACATGACAAAGCGGTCGCCGACGTCGGGCTGGAGCTTGGTGATCTCGAGCGCCCGCGCGCGCAAGTCGGCCGACGTCTTGCCCTCGAGCAGCTGGCCGATCCATGTGAGGCAGAACGAAAACTTCTTGAGACTCATCTTGCAGATGTCGTGCCTAGCCGTCGCGTCGGTTGCGGCCGCCACCGCAGAGGTACCTCAGCAGATCGAGAAGTTCGTGCTCCAGCTCAAGCCGCGGGTGCTGGGCAACCATGCGTCGCAGCACGCGGTCGAAGAGCTCTTCGTCGTGGTCGTGGCCATGGGCGCCGTAGGCATAGCACTTGTCGCAGAGTTCCACGTGCGCGCACGACCGACAGACCCACTTGGGGCCGACGATCGGGTGGCGGCCGCAGCCATCGCACGTCGCGTGCTCGTGCACGAAACGCGTTGGCGTCCGCTGCGGCGTCGACACGCGCGGCGCCGAGAGGCCCATAAGCTTCTTCGCTTTGGACGACAGCGCCGTAAAGCGCGTCGGCGCTGCGTCCGCCTCTATGTACGGGCTTGGCGGGTGGTTGGCGCTGCCGCTCGAGCCGCGGTGCAGAAAAGGCGGTGGCGTTGGTGGGGCTGCAAGCGGCCGTGACACGAAGTACGGCTTGGTCGGGTGCAACTCTCGCAGGCCGTGCAGCGTCGCTGCTCCGCTGTCTGCCGACTCGTGCATGCTGAAGAGATGGTCGGCGCCGTATGGGTTCGCAGGCTTGGACTGCGACGAGATGCGCTCGCGCGGGCTTGGGACGATGTCGAGGACTTCCGCGCGAGGCGGCGTTGAGGGCCCAGTGGGTTCGGTGCGCAAGACGATGCGGGCGTCTGTGACGATGGCCCGGCGCAGCCGCGTGAACACTTGGACGTGGCTGCCGTCGCGCGAGAGCACGGGGATCAAGCTTGCGAGGAGAGTGTCAAGTGCGTCGGGTGGGAGATTCGGAAGCACTTGTTCCACGGCGACGGCTGCGCCGGCAAGCACGGGCTCGATCATCTTGAGCAGCTGCGAGCGGACCGACGGGGGGAGTTTGTTGAGCTCGCGGTACAAGGCAGACGTATCGCCGTCTTCGTCGTGCGCCATGGGGCTAGTGTACTGGATCCATGCGGGCTCGGCTTCGGGGCGCTGGAGTGACGGCCGGGAGGCCGTTGATGGCCGTTCGTCGGGCGGGGCCGCCGCCACCTGCGTGTCCACTGCCGTGAGCGTCGATCGGCGCAGGTCTTCGAGCTCCGAGGACACCTGGCGTAGACGCTCGCGAGCCTGGCGGAGATCAGTGCTGTAGACGTTGATATCGTGGTCCTTGAGCACCATTGTTTGCATCAAGTGGGTGTTCTCCTTTTGCACCGACGTCAGCTGCGTTCGCAGCAGTTCGTTCAGACGCGTCGACGAGCTGGCGGCGTGCGCCGCAGGCGGGCGAGCTTTCTCTTGTCGCTGCTCCGAACGCTTTCGCGCCTCGCGTGCGACTTCGAGCATCGCCCGCAACGCTGTGACCTCGCCGGATTTGCCCACGAGTTGGCGCTTGAGCTCCGCCACTTCCGTTTCGAGGTGCTTCGCCGTCTGCTGCGCCGCGGCCAGGAGCTGCTGCGCCGGCGCGAGCGCGGCCACGTGCTTCCGAAGGGCCTCGACCTCGACGCGGAGCTGCGCCGGCTCCATCTTGCCTGCCGGCACAGGATGGTCCATGACACGAAATCCGAGTCCGAATCTCGGACGTCGCCGAAATGAGCCTCGTCTTAGGCCGTTCTACTCCCTTACAAACGAAATTTAATTGAAATATGAGGGAGTTTCCTCTTCTGGCATCCGGATGCCGCGGGTCATTCGAATGGAGCGCCGCGCGGTCTTGCACGTTGAAGAGACGCAGGTCGAGCGCTTCCGTGCCCAAGTCGCGTGCCTGCCAGGGGTGGTCGTCGCACGCGTGCAGTCGCCGCTTCTCTTCCTGCGCTTTGAACCCGCGTGCTGGGGCGCCTTGACGAGGCTGCGCCGAGGGCGCATTTCGGCGCACCGCATCTACGAAGTCGACGCCACGTGCCACGATATCGGCTGGATTGTGCACAGCGTGGCGATGCGCAAAGTACCGATGGCGGTGTTCCGTGTCTTCGCGTACCCGGGCTTATTGCAAGAGAAACTGGTGCAGCTCCTCACGGAGAGCGGTATCTCTGCGGACCCCAAGGTTTACACACATGAGCTCCACGCCGTGCACTGCGACGGGGAGTTCCATTTTGGCGTCGTGAAGCGGCATCACGACGCAGACGAAGGGCAATGCACTGATGACCCCCGCAGCCACGTACCCTGCCGAGCGTACTACAAACTCGAGGAGGCACTCGCAGCAGACGCGCCGTTTCCCCCAGAGACTCGAGCCATCGACATCGGAGCCTCACCGGTGCGCTTTTTGAGAATGAAAAACACGCCTAAGACCCAAAGTAGGGCGGGTGGACGGAGTTTTTGGCCTCCCAGGGCGCTACAGTCGTCGCCGTGGACCCTGGCATGCTCACCGTGACCCACCCACGCGTACTGCACCTGCCGATGCTCCTCGAACAGGCGCTGCCACAGATCGCAGTCATGAACAAGTTCCACCTGTGTGTGTGCGACATCAACATCCGCCCGCACCTCATGGCCAAACTCATCTCTTCCGTGACGCCGTATCTACACCCACAGGCTAAGATCGTCCTCACACTCAAGCTCAGTCGCCGTCCCACGGACGCGGCGGTGCAGCAAGCCGTCGACGACGTGTGTCGAGAGCTTGGCCAGGCCTGCCACCGCTTTGTCGTCACTTGGCTGCATGCAAATACCATCAACGAGCGCACGCTGTTTGCAGAAAAGATTTAAGTTGACAACGATCAAGCGTAATTACGACGGGAACCCATTGCGCCACCGGAGGCACAGTCGCAAAGGTGGAGGCCGAGGCCGCGCGACTACTTCGAGCTCGTCGAGGTGCGCTAAACGATTCGCTCGACGGGCCAAATAGCGCAAGCATCAGATCTGCCGGCGCAGCGCTGACCGCCAGGGACTGGCAAGTCGCTTCGAAACCATATAGTGCGATGCTTGGTTTTAATCGACGGCACCCGTATGGGTGGTTATGCCTTCGTCGGAGCCATAAGTTTGGCGCCGCTGCAGATTGGGACGAAAGTTGGTGGTCGTCGAGAGGGTTAGCAGTTGCCTGTGCAACTGCACATGGTAACATCACGCTCGTCTTTTGCTCTATCGCGACTTTGCACCAATGACAATCGATGTATCTGGCGTCGCCAACCACGAACGTGACTTGTACGACTGCGAGCCAGAGCACCTTCTAGCCACAGCTCGCTCCATTGCAAACATGCATTGGTGTAGTCGATTCTATCGTGCAACCCTGTTCGATGCAACTGCCCGAGCTAATGGACATGAGTTCAAACAGACGCGCCGTCCTTGGTGCTTGTGGACGTAGTTGATTGATCTTTCAGGGTGCCCCCCTGTGGGATTCAATGGTTCAAAGGTTGTTTTCCGAAACAAAACCACAGCGAACACGCGTAACGCGTTTCTGAGATCGAGTCGAGCGGAAAGGTTGCATTTGAGTTTCCTCCAGCGCCATGAGAATCGCCGTTCCGTCTGCTCTTCGGGGCTGGCATCTGCGCTTCGCCCTTGTTGTTGTGGGGTGTTTCTGTTCGATCTTTTACATGCAGTTCGACCTTCTGCCCAAGCATGACCCCAAGGGCGCGGCGATGCAACATCATGCGCTGGAAATGATCGCCGGAAACGTGCATCACAGTAAAGCAATCTCTCGGCCCACAAATGACACCGTCATGGAAGCCTCTTCAGCGAACACGTCTGGTAGGTTCAACACGAGATTCTCTACCACCAACAACATGGTGTTAGCAGGTTCGACAATACAATTCCCCAGCAAATCATGCGTGCCACTGGACATGGGGCACTTGGTCAAGCGCCATACGAAGCCCGACGCGTGCTACTCTCGTGAGGAAGTTCAGGAGATGATTCGGAATCTCGTGTACAACTACACGGCAATTATGGAAGCGAACGATTTGGACTACTGGCTCGATAGCGGCACACTTCTAGGATCGTATCGTAGCCAAGGACTTATCCCGCATGACGTGGACGCGGACGTTGGCATGACATCAATGTCGCTCGACATGCTCCGACACCTTAATGTCACTGTTCCCGCACACTACGAGCTCCAAATCATTAATAGTACCATCCACTACAACGGGGGTGACGCTAACATTCCGGGCCGCTTCATTGACCGCCGGTCTGGTCTCTACATCGACATCTTTGAGTTCCTCACATCTCAACGCCTTCAACAAATGGACGACGACGACAGGCTACAGCTTGTCGATATGCTGGGTCCGAAGCAGTCGAGTTGCTGGGGAAACTGTGTCAACTGCAATATCACCGGGGAGTTCATCATTCCTCGTGGTTGGATCTACCCGCGCCAGCGCTGTCCCTTCGACGACCGTGAGGCCTGGTGTCCAGCGAAGCCCAAGGAGTACCTGACCATGCTCTACGGTGACAACTTTATGACGCCTAATGCTCGCAGGCTACGAGCCTAGTTGTCAATTGGTGACATTTCGATAAAAATGATCTTCACAAGATTGGTGTTTTTGTCAATCACGTAAATAAGCTGCCATGACTCACCGCGAAAAGTTATCAGCAGCGGGGGGGGCGCCTGTTCGTGCCGCTCGCATATCTGTTGGGATGCATGTAGTCTTGCATCAGAACATTGAAGGCGTCTCGGTCGGTTCATTTCGCGTCGGAAGTGGCCTCCAGTATCAGGTGTAAATTCGCCCAAAGAGCGAAAGGCGCATTAGTTGCCTGCATAATACTAGCGGCTTTGATTTAGAACACTCAGATATATGCGCGTTGCAACGATGCATACGTTGCGCTTTCGTCGGCTTAACCGTGTTGGGATCGCGAGTCAGAATGCATCAAAATAAAGAACTTGAAAGTGCAAACCAAGCGACAACGGCTCACTTGGCAAATTGCTGGTATGGCGGCTTTAGCTGACGACGACACATCCAGCAGTCCGCTACTCAATCTCAATGCGAGTGTGGCCGGAGCGCTAACTGCATTGCAATCACTGCAAGCAGCGATGCAGCATGCCGACGAAGCCTCCGTGGAAGCGGCCTCCGTGCAACTCAATGCATTCACGGTCAAGCTGGGCTTGAACTACTGGGCCATCGACGAACTCAAGTTGAAGCATCGACCGATGCTGTTCGAACGCCTCATGGTTCTCAGCGATGTACTTTTGACACTCTTCGGAGCGCCTGCGCAAGTGCCGCTCTCCGACGACGAGCTCGTGCCTCATGCTAGCGCCGGCACAGCCCTCCATGGAGTGTGCTACCGCCTCGCGGCCACGCAGCACGTGCGATGTGCACCAAAGGCAGTTCTTGCGCAGCCGACGCGGTGTCACCTGGTGCCCGTGATGATGGATGCGACCGAGGAAACTCTGGTTTTCGAAAGCCTCTTGGCGGCTGATGCCTTCCGCTCAACCGTCAACGCCTGTGGCTTGTCGTTCGGCATCGAAGCGATGAAGTTGATCGCTCCTCTCGGCGCCAACTGTACGCCAGTGGCATCTGTGGCTCACGTTCGCTACGTCGTTTTGCCATTGAAAGAGTGGAACTTGGATCCAGCAACGATGCGCCTCACAGATGGTGCAGTAGCCGCGGCCGTGGCCGTGAAGACGGATGAAGCTGCCTTGAGTTTTCTCGAGGAGTACGGATCGCACGTGTCCACCGGTGTGCATCGTTTTGGTGGCATTCTTTGGAAGACCTCCGAGTTTTCTGGATGCGCATCTGTCGCGGAATTGACTGCAGCTTGCAATCGCCTTGTGTCGCGACACCTCTCTTTTGAGTACGATGGATTCGCCGACAGCTGCGGTGGTATCGTGCGCCACGCATCATGTGAGGGCCTGCCTGCGTGTGAAATCGTGTCGCGGCTCGAGTCCACGGGTCCCGACGCTCCGAGCTACGACGTGTTTCACCACAAGATGCTCCAGGACAATCTCTCGTGGAAGCTCATCGACCGACCGTCGACATCCCTCGTGGCAGTCTGGGACTTGCTTGCTGCTGCACCAAAATGCAAATTCGCTGCCAGCCTCGTACGTCGCGCGTGGCTTGAGCATAAAGTGGTGGGAACGTCTGACTACATGGACTCGGACATCTGGCAGGTGCAGCTACGAAACGCATTCACGGTGACAGGGGCAACACCATCAATGGATGCACACAGCATTCCAGACGCCGTTGAGCGACTACTCCTGTCGCACAAGGCCCTGACGGTGCCCGACCGAGCCCATTTGACTGCACGCATCGGAAAGCTACTCGTCGAGAACCTTTGGGACCGTCAGCACGATGCTCTTCAGAAGGTAGCGGACTCTTACGGCTGTATGCGCACGGGTTTTGCACACGATTTGTCGCTCGAGCACGTGGAGCAGATGATTGCTAAGATGCGAAACGTTTTCCACACCTGCGGTGACGGTCGTGGCGAGAGCGCCGAAGATGTGGTGCCGTCGGCTATGTGCTCTACTTTGAAGCTAGCTCACCCGTGCAAGGACTGGCCATTGAGCCAACTTCTCATTGTTGCACCGCGCCCGGACAAGATCCCCGGCCTCCCCGGACGGATCTGGCACACTCTCAAACATCGCCTCAACTTTGCCGAAGAGCTCTACGGAACTGATGGTGCGTTTTCGGTGGCGACCTGGGCTTCCTCGAAGGACGAGCATGGAATGAAGATAAAGGCAGCCAGCGGGGCAAAGGTCGAGGTACTGAGTGGGCTGCTCGCGCTACTATCGTCTCTCACGCCGACGGCTCGCGCCGAGGTCCACCGCCTCCTTCTTGACCGCCGCTGGCTTGTACCCTACTTGCTGCCGACGCCGTCAACGTTCCGATCCGAAGGCACGGCGCTGGGCCTCGTCGAGACGCTTATCGGTGGTGACCGCAGCGCGTCGCTCATGCGCGACACGAGGCGCCCAGCAAAGAGTAGCATGACGAAGGACTGGATCAACGGTGCCTTTCACGTTGATTCGGCGCACTGCTTTGACCGCGCCAATGGCAACGACGTGTCTACGGGTACGGTTGCCGAGCTCGGGTGGGGGTTTCTCGAACACGGCACCGTG
>JNBR01001929.1:0-35545 GCA_002081595.1 Achlya hypogyna | reverse complement strand
TGTACGATATCAACGTCACACCAGCGCATCACAAAGTACCTCCTCAACGATGTGGTTGTAGTCGGCGCGCCTGTGCCGGTGAACCAACTGCGTGTGCCAGGTGTCGTTGCACCAGCGCAACCCGTGTCGCCGCCGCCCAGCGACGCCATCGCTTTCACCGACTTCGCTTTGTTTAGCACCTCGATGTTCCAGCTGCAGTCGCTCTTTGCCCAGCAGGCCCGAATCACAGCTGTCCTCGAGCGAGAGACACACGCGCCCACTCGACAGGAGCTAGTGCAGAAGTTTCGCGGCCTCGAAGCGCAGCATGGCCCGTTGGCGCGCACAATTATGTCCCACCCGCTACTTCGTCACTTTGTCCGGACGTTGCAGCTACCGTCCGTGGCTGATCGCGAAGCAAAGCTCGTGGACCTTGAGCGTCGAATCATCAGTGGCTTCGAGGACGTCAGCGCGCAAGCGCGTGACGCGCCTAGCGCGACCGAGTCCAAGACCCATCGGAACGTGGATGCGGGTGCTTTAACCCCCTGGAGCTGGATGGAGACGGGCTTAGAGCATCTTTGGCGTGAGCTCTCACACATCTTTGCTGTGGACCCAGAGAAGTACAAGGAACTGCCACAACTGGCGGCGCGGCACCTCCTCGACGGCTTCCCTCTCGAGCTCATGGACGGCGACGCGGCCGTGGTCAACATGAAATGGGCCCGCGGCATTTTCAACCGCCTTGGTGACATCTTGCCTCCGGCCACCCGCGTTTTTGTGCTATCAGTCGTAGGTGTGCCATCGTCGGGCAAGTCGACGCTGCTCAACTTCATGTTTGGCACACGCTTGCGCACAGATGGGGCGTGCTGCACCCGCGGTGTCAACATGCAGCTGCTTCGGGTCGATCACCGCGCCCCCTACGACTACATCCTCCTCTTGGACACGAAAGGCGGTACGTGGACACGGAGAACAGCGCGTGGCGCGACAAGAACATTGCAACGCTGGCAATCTTACCTGCTGACATCACGATCGTACTTTCGAACGGCGAGCAGACGGAAACGTTGCGTGAGATCCTCCCGCTTGTCTTCTCTGCATTCCTGGGCGCAGCCTTCGCGGAGCAATATGGTAGCTACTTTGACGCCACCGCATACATGGCCTCCAACGTCTACTTCGCTTTCAACCATGTTGACCTGGACCAAAAGCGCAGCATGGATGGTATCGTAGACGCTCTCAAGATGAACCTCAAGGAGGTGGCAGCGAAAATTGACGGTACCTACCGTCAGAGAAAGGGCTGCGCGGTATGGGGGGAGTACGTTAGCCTTTTACATGGCAAGCTACGCCGCTACGCCGATAACGACGCGCGATTATATGGCTTGATACGAGGCTCAAGCGCGCCGCCGTTGGACGTCCCGCTGGCTGACTATGGTCCCCGGTTGCTCGAGTTGTACGACAACATCGAGGCACGCGCGGTAAATCGGCACCAGGAGCGCACGTTGCCCAAGCTCCTCGAGTGCTTCGACCGCGTTTGGCACTGCATCGCTGTGGCCAACTCTCAAGCACTTTTATGCTTTGTACTATCGCGAGGCGTACAAACAGCTGAAGCGAGCCATGGAGGGGCATTATCAGACGCTTGCCATGATCTACTCGGACGCCTTCGACGATGTCCTCAAGACGATGAGCGCCGACGCCACAACGGACGTCGCTTTGGAGCAAAACAGCGTCAAATACGTGGGGCTGCTCGAAGACAAGGTTGATGGTCGTGTCTTTGGCAGTCCTTTGGCTGTGCTTGAGGTCTACGTCACCAGTGATCTCGAGGACGAGGCTTTCGACCAGTGGAAGGAGGACGAGTTGCGACGCTGGAACGAGCACAAACGAGGCCTGGTAGAGCACTCGGCACGGCGAGTGCAGGACAAGGTGGACCAGCTCTATCACGTGAACGGTCAAGTCAATGTGTACAAAGAGAAGCTACTCACCCTCCTCTACTCACCCTCCTCGCATGCGATGGTGCCGGCTTCGATGAGACCTTCGTCACGGTGCTCGACCAGGCGCGTTGCAACCATCCGCCGACCACCAACAGTGTCCTTCTCGACGTCGACTGCGCCTTCAATGACGGAGGTATGTTCACCGTCGACCACCTCGTGGCTCTGCGCAGTCGCAACCTCGAGCTGGCCGGGCACCTCTTGGCTAAGGCAACTGCCACCTCCGACGCAGAGCTTCGCGCATCGGAGAACATCCGCTACGCCGTTCGAGACTTCGTCCGCGCCGAGCTCGCCGCAGTACGTCGCTACCGAGAAGATGATGTTGGGAAGATCCTGAGCAAGGCCAAGCACCAGAAAATGTTCGAGAAGGAGCTGTCGCCGACGCTCATGAACGTGGCCATCGCAGCCCTTTATGACGAGCTCACAGCTGGCCTTGTCACCATTCGAAGTTGCTGGGATGATACGCACAGCATCGTTGCAAAGTTGGCTGCATGCAAAGCAAATATGCGCCGCTTCGACGTGAACGTTCGTGAGGGATGCAGGGCCTCTGCCCTGCTCACAGCGACGCTTGACCAGTGGCTTCAGGACCATCTTGCCAAGGCCGTCGCAGAGGAAGTGATCGCCCAAGCTGCAACACGTCTCAAGGAGAAGCGCTGGGTACAGAACCCTGAGGCTATGCAAGGCGTGCTAGAGAAGGCGCTACTCCGAGACGTGCAACGTGGCGCCATCAGCAGAGTTTTCCGGGCACTGAAGGACCCCGCCGAGTACACAGCGCTGGTTGTACGTGGACTCATTTTAGCAACGGTCCAGACCTGCCTCACCAGTGGCACCGATCTCGTCGTCGCAAGCGTGCGGGACAGCGTGGTGGCGGCAGCAGCGGCGGCAGCCAAGGCGAGCACACGGCACAGCGAGTGCTTTCTACTCGAGCTGCGGCTCGGGCTGCAAACGCGGCTGAAACGAAGTGGTACAAGCGCTCTCGTTGAGAGCCTTCCAATGGCGTCCTATGGGCTCGATGCCTTCGACGAGCAAGGCGAGGATATCTTCCAGGAAGGCCACCCGCGGAGCGTGCTCACCAAGGTTCTCCGGAGCCTCATGACACACAAGGCCGCGTTGGACGAAGCCACCTTGCTCAATGCGACCATTACCAGCGAGGTCGTCGATGCCATCCGCGAAGAGGCGTACGGTGCCGCACAAGGCGTCATTCTGCGATGCGGGAAGCCATGTCCATTCTGCTGTTGTCCGTGCACCAAGGCCCTCGGCCACGCCAGCACGGGCAGCACACGCGACGGCGCGTTGCATGACACCTATCACCAACCCGTGGGGCTCTCAGGTGCCACCTGGTCGGACAGTCGCCAACTCGTAGCCCGAAACTGCAGCAGTCTCGCCGCTGAAGATGCTTGTATCATTCACAGCAACGGCAGGAAGGAGCTAATCACAGCCTTGAATGCGGTGCACCCGGATTGGGCCCAGCCAACTGTGGTTCTGGCGCTTCGCGAGTACATCTTCGCCAAGTTCCAGCCGGAGCTTTCGCAGCACTTCAATGCGCGTAAATGCGAACACATCCCCGCGTCGTACTTCCACAACATTGACGACCTTGAGCGGCGGATCAGCCAGATGGCCAAATGAGCCCATTTGTCTCTTCCAGCCCGATTGAGGCATAGAGCTAAGTAGTCATCTTGGATGTGATTATGAATGAATTTCAGGCACGTTTATGAACGACCACACTGCAACACTGCAGCAGGGCTCGAAGAAGCAGACGGCTTGTACACCGCAATATTCTAGTCGCACGCACTATCACTTCGTGGCGCCGCGTCGTCAATTAGCTTCCCTCAAAGCGCGGGTGCAGCGCGTTGAGCCCCTGAGCAGTTGATGCCCGGCATCTGCCTCTTCACGCGTCGAGGGCCTAGTCGAGGGCAACAGCTCCGGCGCTACTGCATTCGTCGCCCACGCACTGAGCTGCGGGCGTCAAGTCCGCGTGGCACAGGCATCGTGAAAGTACGTCCTTGAGTTGGTGCAGTCCGATGATTCTCGGTCAGTGCAGGCAGTCGGTGGCGTTCTTGGCTCCGGTGGCAGCGGCTGAACCCGGTAGACAATCTACCTCGCGACAGTGCGCCGAGCCACCGGCATCAAAGAGACTTTGGATGCATAAGACGCAGCTGGAAGAAGTCGAGTCAACTCCAAAGCTGGGGTCGCACACGAGACCTCACACCGCAAGCACCAAATGGCTCACGAGTGTGACGTGCAGGTGCATTGGTGAGACGGTGACTGACCACGATTCCTTCTACGCGGCATCCTCCCCCGTCATATCATTCGAGCGTTTCGACTTGCAGCCAAGGGACCGCAATCGACCTGCCGAGGCTATGGCTTTGGCTAGTCCTCCATTTGCTACACCGGCAGTCTCAGGAAACCTCGGCGCCTTACAGTTTAGTGACTGAGCATTGCAGGAAGTAATAACGGGCCACGATTGCTATACACGGTTGCCTGAACTAAATTACAATTAATGCCAGTGGATGGTATTGACGTTTAGCAGGTCTTGGGTGGTTTGCTCGCCGTTGGACTCAATGCCGTTGTGAATCCGACAAGCCGGCGCCACATGCGCTCGTATGACCGCGGAGTGCTGGGGGTGCCCAACCGAGACGACGCTTTGTGCGCCAGAATGCCTTGGCGAACGTAATCGTGGGCTAGCACAGCATCCATGGTTGGTCGGTGCAATGGGTCAACGTTTAGCATTTGGGACAACAGGCCGCGGGCATCGGGCGTGATTGTATCATCAAGCTTCCACGCTCGGGTGATGCCCTCAATGCCATGGGCCGCGAAGAACGAGTACGCGGTGTCCGCTGGGTGCGCACGTCGGCATAGCGGTGAGCCGGTGAGGAGCACGAAGAGAAGGATGCCGAGGGCCCAAACGTCAGCCGGCCCTGGGAAATACCCACCAGCACCAAGCATCTCCGGCGCCATGTAAAAGAGCTTGCCAACGCTCACGGATCTTTGGGCGTCGAGAGGCGCTGCAAGCCCAAAGTCCCCGAGTTTGCACTGATCGTTGGCATCAAGGTAGATGCTCTCGAGTGAGATGTCTCCGTGAGCGTAGCCCCGGCTGTGCACGAAGGCAACAGCAGATGTGACTTGAACAAAGTAGTCGCAAGCACGGGTTAACGTCGGGGGGCTTCGGCGGACCGCGTCGTAGAGCTCCCCTCGAGGGCAGTACTCGAGGACGAGATTGACGTACCCTTCGTCGACAAAGGTGTCGAGAAGGCGCACAATGTGGACGTGCCCAGCGTTTGCCGATATGACCCTATGGACCTCCTTCTCGAGTCTAATGTCGTCGCCGCCAAGGCGCCGCGTCACATGGTTGCGGCGCATCGTCAAAGCGCGCTTGACCACGACGAGCTGCTTGGTAATCTTGTCCCTGCACACGAGGATGCGACCGTTGGCGGTTGTAGCGAGTTCTTTCTGGACGACGAAGTGCTTCATGAGGCGATTCGAGTTGTGAGCGCTCCAGCCATGGCGCCAAAGCAAGACAATGTTGGTCCTCTGCGACGATGTTGTGTTATGTCCGTCATTGTGGACAGTGGTCCCCCCGTAAGCATGGACACGAATCTGTCACACTGTAATGGCAAAGCCGTTCTTGGCACAAATGGGCAATGGGCGTGTCGTTGCTTGCGCTGTGGTGCGATGGGAAAGATGAAAGCGTTTTCAATGGTCAAATATACAAGTATACGAGTACTACAGTAGTAGTGTGTTCGGATGAACATCTAACGGACCCAGGGCGCCTTGAGCGACTGGCACCCACTGCTATTGTCAAGGTCCTTGAGAGGTCGTCAAACTGTCCATATTGATTGTTCGCCGTGAGCGGGTAGAACCGTCCAGCAGGGTCGACGGGAAATGACTCCTGGTGACCCCATTCCGAGAGCATGACGAGCTGGATTCCCCAAGCTGCTGCGATTATTGTGTGTAATCACTGGACGAATGGGGCTAGAATGAATACATATACTAGCATTGCGCTTGCCTACATTGCTACCTAATGACGAGGTGATGAACCAGCTCAGATGAATCAAATGGGTAGTCCCAGCTATTGCTAAACTTTAGTGCGATCGCGGTGTGTCCAAGCCAAGTGCATTTCAAAGCTACAATATCAGCCATTCGAAATCATATGTTGGTCTCGGTATCTTTAATTGTGCAAAGTCAGCCATTGCAGTTGTATAATTCCATGCCACTTTGAATCGAGCGCTCTCCACCTGCCTGCTGGCGACGCAATGAGGGCTTCCAGCGCGCCATCGTAGTACGAGTTTCCGTCGAAGCGCTTGGCGTTAGCATGACTCGTGGCCGCTGTGCTAGGCGGAGGTACCCAGCGTCGGGAATGCCCCAAAGGTGGGGTCGCTTTAAGAAGCATGGCTTTGATTGGAAGGAGTGGTGCGGGTACCCAATACTGTACATTGACCCTGTCTACGCCATTACCTTTGCCGTGGCTTCTTCCCGACCCATCGCCCTAGAGTTCCGTCGGTAGGTTGTCTAATTCATTGATAGCGACTGCGTTTTGTACGAACGCGTTCAACTAAGGCGTGAGCATCGGCAGCAGTAGAGTATCAATACTGACTGCATCGACAGTGCGGCGCGAATGTTGTGGACGATACGCTTTAGCCCCGGCAACAGCATCACTGCCAGTTGTGTTTATATGCACGTTAAGAAACCTCGAGACCATTACGACGTAAGACTTCCAACGAACCAAGGTTTCGGCGAGTTGACCACAGAAGGAAAACATTTGAGATGGAGATGGTTGGAGCTGCGCGAGGCGTACATGCAGCACCGCCAGAGGCAGGAGCGGGTTGCCTCTCCACCACAGGCCTTCCTGCCCTCCCACCGGCTTTAGCCTAATCGCGCATTGGTTTGGCATCCCCAGAAGCAACCACGCAGTCTCGAAGATGTTTGCGCAGGCATCAACATCGTCATGCTGCTTTCCTTCGACGCTAATTAGCAGTACTATGTCCAGAGGAAGCGTGACGACGTGGAGGTGCATGACGTACACTGCTCCTGGCCTCAAGAGCCAACGCACGTGTCGATTTGCAGCCCTGGAGCGACCAGCGGATAAACCGCTCTAGAAATGATGATATTAGCGCAAAGGAAGCAGGCATGGGAAACGTCTCGTCCACGATACCTAGGCGATCTCTTCACCTCGCCATTCGCCGGGGTACAGGCTCAAGCAATGGTGCAAAATGCCCTGCGCGGCAGACAGCGCAGCACCAGCGCCGTGGGGTACAAGCCCCAGAACACTGAGGTACCGAAGATAGCCAGCAGTGCCCCCTCGCGACGGCGTGTTCACGCCAACGCCGAGCCACAAGCCATCGTGTGCTGATCGTCGGAGTACAATTGACTACGATCAAGAGGCGCAGTGCGGTCAGATGGCGGTCTTGGACAATACGGCTGCGCGCCATGGCTTCTTCCCTGTCGGCTTGCACCTCCACCGTCGCCGCATCGTTGGAAGATCGGCGTCCAGACCAGCAGCTCGCGTATCCGGCGGCGCGGTATCCGGACAGCCAGGAATTTGTGGGACCCGAGAAAAAAGCGATGCAGGAGTCCGTGCGCGAGTCCCTCCGCGCCGCCAACAGCGCGGCTTCGTGCGCGGAGCTGCAGAAGGCCATCGCGACAGGTCAGATCAAGCTCAAAAGCGACCTAAAGAAGTCGAGCGCTTTTGTGAAGAAGCTGAAGATGCTCACCGACTCTAACGTGGCTGCGTGCCTCAAGGACGTGGCGGAGCTTAATCTCACACGGTACCTCAGCGAATGCGTCGTGTCGCTCGTTGAAGCTGTCGTGACGTTGAAGCCAAGCGAGGTCGGGTCGCATGTGCAAGTTATTAGCGCCTTGCACCAGCGGTACGGCATCACCGAAGTTACAGAGCCGCTTCTGTCGGCGTATGTGACAGCAGCTTTCAATCCGCCCGCACCGCCAACAAACGCCCCTGCCGACCCTACCAGCAAACAGAAGCAAAGCAAGCGGCGGCTCGTGACGCTGCGCGTGCTCACTGAGCTCTACCTCGTGCAGGTGTTCACAGATATCACCAAGATCTATGATATCCTAGCGCGCGTCGTTGCACGGGAGGACCCGAACGCCAAGGCGAAAAGCAAGGGTGCCGCGCCCGCTAAGCAGCCGCCGCTGGATGTCACGCTACTCGTGAGCTTCGCCAAGTACGCGGGCGCTGAGTTCTTCGGACCTGGCATGTCACCGTTCGTGCCGCAGCTCATGCAACAGCAGTTCCGCTCGCTCTTCGAGCAGGCATTCGACTCCATCGGCGTCATGTACGTCGCGCAGCACCAGACAGTGCGCAAGCTTGAGAAGCGCAACATGAAGGAGGAAGTGAACCGTGGTGAGCTCAGCGAGGAACACGCGGCCGAGTTTGCCGCCGCCACCGCCCTCTGCGAAAAGCTCACGACCAGCATCACAACGCTCTCCGAGGCGCTACAGAAGCCGGTGCCCGCGCTGCCCGCCGACACCTCTGACGACGGCGCACTCTCGCAGCTGCTGGTCTGGGACGGCAACGAGGGCCGCGCTGAATTGCACGCCGACGGGCCGTTCGACGACGAAGACACTCGCGCCTTCTACGAGGACCTGCCCGACTTGCTCGAGCTCGTGCCGGCCGTCGTGCTCGGGCTCTCGGAGGCCGAGGTCGCCGAGCTCAAGGCCAAGAAGGCCGCGCGCGCCACGCCTGCCGAGGAGGAGGAGCCCGACGAGACGCCTGTCGACGACCCCGACGCCGACGCCCGCGTGGAGACGCTGCTGGACGCAAGCGAGGCCGCCGACGGCGATGCGCCGCCGACGGAGGCCGAGGAAGAGAAGCCCAAGGACGCCAAGGCGCTGTCGTACCACCACCAGCTCGACGCATTCTTTGCAACGCTCGAAGACATGGTGAACCGCGACCGGTGCGACAAGGCCGCTGTGGCGTTTTGCTATACGAACTCGAAGGCCGCACGCACCCGGTAGGCGGTTGGCGCGTGGATGGAGGACTCATAGCACGGTAGGCTTGTGAATGCGCTCTTCAGCGTGCCCCGGACGCACCTGGAGCTGCTGGCATACTACAGTCGGCTGGCGGCGACGCTCACGGGCGTGCTCAAGGACGACATTGGCGGCAACCTCGTCAAACTGCTTGTGCAGGAGTTCAACTACTTCCAGAAAAAGAAGAACCAGTACCGGCTCGAGTCCAAGGTCAAGAACATTCGATTCCTTGCGGAGCTCACTAAGTTCAAACTGTGCCCGCCCAACGTGGGTTTTCGCTGCCTCCAGCGGCTCTTTGCCGACTTCCAGGGCCACAACGTCGTGCTCGCGACTACGTACCTCGAGACGTGCGGCCGGTACCTCTACTGCTCCAAGTACACGCACGCTCGCACGGCGCAGAGCCTCGATATCATGATGCGCCTCAAGACGGCCAAGCACCTGGATCCGCTGGCCGAGACGCTCGTCCAGAACGCCTACTACATGTGCAAGCCGCCGGAGCGCGTCGCGCGGGTCAAGCCGCCCAAGGACCCTGTGTATCTCTTCGTGCTCTCGCGCCTCACAAGTCTTCGCCTCGATGGCGTCGGCCGTGTCGTTCGCGTCTGCCGCAAGCTCAACTGGGACGACCCGCGCGTCGCTCAATGGGTCGTCAAGTCAGTGCTGCACGTGACCAAGTCGCAGGTGCTCCAGCTCGACGCGGTGTGCGACGTCGTCGCCGGTCTCTCGCGGTAGCACCTCGCCTTTGGCTGCGCCTTATGTGGCGTAGGACGCACGAGGAGCTCGGCGTGAACCTTGTGGACACGACGCTCGAGTGGTTGCGCTTCCTGCTGGCCCTCAACAGCTACAAGTACCACCAGCGCTGTCTCGGGCTCGTCAAGCTGCTCGGTGAGCTCTTCAACCACGGCCTCGTCAACTCGGTCGTGGTCTTCGAGACACTCTACTGGCTGCTGCAGCACGGTCACGACACGACGCTCGTCCCGATGGAGGCGCCGCTAAGCGACGATGCCCTTCGCCGCCTCGACCTCGTGCCGGACATGAAGTGGCGTTGCCTGCCCATGTGGAGCTTACCGCTGCTCGTAGGTTCGACCCGCGCGTGCCCAGTGACGCCGACGACGACCGCAACGTCTTCCGCATCCGCCTCGTGTGCGCGCTGCTGGAGACCGTAGGCAGCGCCTTCGACCGCGGTGTGTCGCGCAAGAAACTTGAGCGTTTCCTTGTGTTTTTCCAGCACTACTGCCTCGCCAAGGCCGAGATCCCGCTCGAGACAGAGTTTGTGGTGCTCGACCTGCTTGAGCAGCTCCATCCGAAAGGTGCGAAGCACTGCCGGCAAAGCTCATCGCTGCCATAGAGGGCTACGTGCGCTTCGAGTCGTTTGCGCAGGCCGACGCGGCCGTGCAAAGCATCTTTGCGCTGGAGTTGCAGCTGGCTGAACGCGCGGCGGCCAAAGCGGGCGCCGCGAGCAAGGACGCAATCGCGCCCATCGCCGAGGACGACGAGGACCCGGACGAGGACGAAGAGAGCGGTGACGAAAGCGGCAGCGACGAGGAGGCTCCGGAAGCGACCGCCGCCGATGCCGACCCCAGCGAGAGCGACGACGAAAGCGGCAGTGACGACGACGTCGAGGAGGACGACGAGCAGATCATTGTCAAGCACCAGCAGCCGCAAACGACCGCCGAGGACGAAGAGTTTGAGAAAGCGTTCCGCGCCGTGATGCTCAGCAGCGCCGAAGCGCGCAAGCTCGCGCCGCGCGGCAACGCCGACAAGATGGCCATCCCGACCGTCGTCAAGACAACGCACCACCTCGAGGCGCCGCGGGACGAAAGCTCGGTGGTCTTCCGCCTGCTCAAGCGCGGCAACAAGGGCAAGCTGGAGGCGCGCGAGATTCTGGTGCCGCAGGCCACGTCGCTCGCTCAGCACAGTCAGCGCCAGGAGGACGCCGGCAAGAAGGAGCAGTCGGAGCTCAAGCGGCTCGTGCTGCTCAACGTCGAGCGCGACGAACTCGCGGCGCAGGAGGAGGCGCTGGCTTCGCCCACACACGCCCCCAATGCGACGCAGCAGTACTTCGAGCACCGACGCCGCCAACAGCAGCAGCGCCTCGACGGCGACCGCACCTACATGCATGCGCATGTGCACGGCCGCGGCGCACAGTGGGACTCGCTCGAAAGCTTCCTCGGCGCCAACAAGAACTCGGGGCCGCCCGTGCAAATCATGCGTCCCCGGCCGCAGCAGGGCGGTCGCGGCCGTGGGAGATAAGCGTCACCTTCGTGTCCGTCTCCGAGTTCCGTCCACCTGGACCCAGCGCTGCCGGCCCGCGCCGCCCGGCCCCCGTGCGTAAAGCTGCGATGCCAACGAGCTTGTTACATGAGCCTGCATGCTTGGGATGTGGCGTCGGCGGTCTTGGCGGCGGCGGCTTTGACCTGCCGCTTGAAGTGGAGGTACTTGGCGGGGCGTTCGTCAAGGAGCGCCTTCTTTTCGCGCTCGAGCTGGACGATGGTGCCTTTTAGCTCGAGCTTTTCTTCATCGGCGCGGCGGGCTGCCTCCTCGAGGTCGTTGTTGATGTCTGTCATGTGCTTGATCTCGGCCGAGTGCTCTGCGCGCGTGAGATGGCGCGTTGGCGCGGACGTCACCTTTGAGCCGCTGGAGGATCCAAAGGACGAGCCGCGAGTTGTCGCGGAGCTGCTCGGGAACTTGCGAAAGCTCCTTGTTGCCAGCGCAAGCCAGTGTCGTGAGGCGCGGGCAGTCGCTGAGGATCGGGGGAAGACTTGTGAGCTGGTTGTTGCGAACGTCGATGGTTTGCACGTCCCGGAGCTTGTGAATCTCGCTTGGCAGTGTTTTGAGGTTGTTGTCGCTCAGGTCCATCGTTTCGAGCCGCAAGCAGCCTTGGATACCTACGCGCGTGACGCCGGTCGTTCGTAGCAAGGGCACACCTTTGGGGATAGCTTTGAGAAAGTTGTGCTGGGCATACAGATGAAGTAGTTGAGCGCAGTAACCTATCTCTTCCGGCAGCGCCGTAAGGCGGTTCGCGGCCACGTTGAGTTCGCGCAAGAGGACGAGGTTGCCCAGGAGCGGGGAGAGCTCCACGATCTGGTTGCCCTCGACGTTCAGAACGAGGAGGCGCTGCCCCTGCGTCCAGATGATGTCGTCCAGGCGAATCCACGTCCCATGACTCAAATCCACGAGCCCGTTCGCGTCCGCATGGAGCGCTGGCTCTTGGTCGAGATCTTCCATCCCCGTTTCCCTCAAGTTCAACCTGCCCCGCTGCGTCTAGTACGCGCGAACTTGAACTACGTTTAATTAAAATATCAATGCTTTCATATGCCAGATTTTAATATCTTCTTTTAAATTCATCCGTTCAAGTTCGAATGCATTATTTAAGGGTTTTCCACATCCTAATTAGGGGGTGATTAACCAGGAACAACCTTTATCAAATGCGACGGTGGGAGGCGGAACTATCGCAGCCGCAACTTCAAGCGGCGGTGCCATCGATCTGCGTCCGATGGCGCCTGGTTCCGCCCACCCACCATGCTCGCAAAGCCCCGTTGCCACTGCATAGTCTCATATAGCTGCTGTGTGCTTATTGATGTCTGGTTGTTGGAACCTATCGTGCGTCTCTTGTGGCTGTTGCTACATATGCTCGGGTGATTGCCGCCCGACTGAGTGGAGGACAGTGGTTGACTAAAGCCCCACCGTCGCGGCCCGGTTGAAATCAGCGCTGCGGCCCGTTGTCGTGGGCGGTACGGGGGGTGGCAACGGTTGCGCAATGCCGGCGCCACCTGATGGCGTGATCACACGAGGACTTCATGAGGTCACATAGGGTTAATTGCTCTATTTGGTTCGGTGGGTGTCCTCTCTGCGGATCCAAAATAGCTTTGCCATGATGCGCCTCAAGCCACTAATGCGGTCGACCGCACTGGGCCGCACCGCTGGGCGTATTCATGCAAGGGCGCTTCAGGTTGCGGGAAGTCGTCTCCAGGACCACGGCCGGGGCTTGTCGCCGGCGCTACTGGCGACGGGGCTGGGTCTCCTGGGCCTGACGATGCTGACTCCGTCGGCGCAACTGGAGGCCGCGATGGACGAAGCGCTGGAGGAGCCTGTCGTAGTTCCTGGGGAGTTCAAGGAAGGGCTACCGACGTTCTCCCTCGCGGATGTAGCGACGCACGTGAGCGCCAAGGCAGGCGGCATCTGGGTCCTGTACAAACATGGCGTGTACGATGTGAGCAAGTTCATTTCGGCGCACCCCGGTGGCACGAAGCTGCTGCTAGCCGCCGGCAAGAGCATCGAGCCTTTCTGGCAAATCTACGCAGCCCACAACCATGCGGACGTGCACAAGATCCTCGAAACCCTGCGCATCGGCAACCTCGACGCCGACGACGTGCGCGCGCTCGAGGAGGAACGCAAGAAGAAGTTTGGCGACGGACCGTATGCTAACGAACCCATGCGCCACCCAGCCATGAAGATCAACTCGCATCAGCCGTTCAACGGCGAGCCGCCGGCCGAGCTGCTCATGGAGTCGTTCATCACACCCAACGATCTCTTCTTCGTTCGCAACCACTTGCCTGTGCCCGACCTCGACGCGGATTCGCATCGCCTCGAGCTCTTCGGCCCGGGCCTCGGTGCGGTGCTTGCACCTCCGCTCTCCTCTAACACTGCTTCGTAGGCGAACCCGCGGGCATCTCGCTCTCCATCGACGAGCTCAAAGCCACCTTCAAGGAGCACACAGTGGTTACGACGATCCAGTGCGCGGGCAACCGCCGCGCCGAGATGTCCAACATCAAGCAGGTCAACGGTCTCAGCTGGTACGTCGTTGCGATCGGCCACCGATTTCATGTGGGGTCGTAGGGACACGACGGCGCTGTCGACAGCCAAGTGGACGGGCGTGCTGCTCTCGGACGTGCTGGCCCACTACGGCGTGACGGACGAAGGTGACCTCGAGCACTGTCACCTCGAGGGCCTCGACCGCGACATCACCGGCCAGTGCTATGGCGCGTCGATTCCGCTGGCCACCGCCCTGGACAAGCGCAAGGACGTGCTGCTAGCCTATGCGATGAACGACGAACCGATTCCCCGGGACCACGGCTATCCGCTGCGAGCCATCGTCCCTGGCACCGTTGGCGCGCGCAACGTCAAGTTTCTCGGGCGCATCATCGTCTCCGAAGAGGAGTACGGCGGGTTCTGGCAGCAAAAGGACTACCGCGGCTTCCCCCCCAACGTCGACTACGCCACGGAGGACTTCCACCGGTACGCCGGCGCTTCGATCCAAGAGCTGCCGGTGCAGTCGGCGATCACGGAGCCCAAAGGCGGTCGGCTATGGCCCCTCGAAGGCTCGGAAGAAGTCGACGTCATGACGATTAAGGGGTTCGTTGACGACCTGCGACCAAAAGCTGACATGGGGATTCATAGGTATGCGTGGAGTGGCGGCGGACGCAACATCCTGCGCGTCGATGTGTCTCTCGATGGCGGAGCGACATGGCAGGAGGCGACGCTCGCGCCCGAGGCCACGGCCCAGCGCTACAACCGCGCGTGGGCGTGGACACCGTGGACCCTGGACGTGGACATCGACGACAACACGAAGGAACTCAACATCGTGTGCAAGGCCATCGACTCCTCGTACAACGTGCAGCCCGACACGATCGCACCGATTTGGAACATGCGCGGCGTTCTCAACAACGCATGGCACCGCGTGCACGTTCCCATCAACAAGCCACCGCCGGCCGCGGACGAGGAGGACAGAGACCAGGACTGAGTGTAGAAACATCAACAAGACAAGAGTTTGCATGAGCAGACGGTGTCGGCAAGCCGTTGCACCACTGGATCCCTTTCCATGGATGTGATCGGGCCGTCGAGTAACTGGTTACTGCGACCATGTGTCGCAGCGAGTGCGGCACGACTGTGATCTCTGCGAGCTGCCGGCAGGCACCGCTGTCCCCGGCCTCTTGGTCTCTGCTGGGACGACGGAGCGCGTGTCATGGACTCGCGACAAGCGGCGCTGGATGTCACCTCATGGCAGAGGCCAGTCGTTTCGCGGGTAAAACCCCGGGGTATCCGGTCGATATCCGGACTGACCGCATTACTACTTGGTGCCTCCGCGGCGGCTTTCTTAGTGTCTGATCTCCTTGGCATGACCTACATGCGTGCGTCGTCGTACCAGCCGCCACCGACGGCGTCGCTTTCCGTGGGGTCAGACGACGACTCGGACTACATGGAGCTGCGTCACACGACGCCGGCTAGGAACCCCCGCCTCAAGAGCAAGGTGCACAGTCTTGAAGACCTTCGGGCAACAACCGCAATCGAGGACATGCCGTCGTTCCCATCGGGCCCGACCGAGATCCCGATTCTCGAGGAGTCCATTTCGTACGATACCAACCTGCGACAGAAGGGCGTCATTTACTCGGGGGTGCTTTACCGTCGGCGCCGTGGCCCTATGCAGCACTGGCTCGAGCGCTGGACGCTGAGTCATTTCGTTCTCAATTGGAACTGCTTACGGTACTACAGTCAAAACGGCGAGAAGCTCCGTGGCGAACTTGACCTCTCGCACTGCAACGAGCATTCGATCGAAGTCCTGCCGCCCGACTCGGTATTCAACGGCCGCCAAGCTACCCTGTGGCGCTTCGCGCTGCGCACACGGACCCGCCGGCTCATCATGTCGGCCATGACCGAGTACGAAATGAACGTGTGGGTCAAGCACCTGCTGATGGCGATGGGCCTCGACGCAGCACGCCAAGTGGCGTTCTTCAATCGCGCCAACCGCGCCGACTCGGAAGACGTGCCTATCGCCGACTTCGCTGACGACGCCGCCATCACGGAGACCATGCGCGACGAGGAGGCAACGAGCGAGTACTCGTCGCGCGCGAGCTCCGACAGCGACTTCCTCTCCTTCGTCACGCCCAAGCCCATGCCTTCGGACGTATAGCCCTCTGGCCCCGTATTTTAATATCGAGTTTGCGAGTTTTGCGCCACGCAATGTTACTCACTAGCAGCGCATCGAGTGTGGCGAGGCACTAGTTGGATTGACATGCTTCGCGGGACGCTCCTGGCACGGAGCTCCGACGGCCGCGTAGGTTACCGCCTGGCGCGCGGGCGCTGACGGACGTAGGCATGGCGACCGCATGTCTTTGAGCTCGACCCGCACCTGCTCATCCGCAGCCTGCGTTACGCGGACGTGAACGGCAAAGCGCTCGGGCAGGTATGGACGCCTCGGCGCTGGCACGGTTCATGGCCCACGCAGGTTATTCTCACGGACCGCGATCCGTGGATACGTATCCAGCCGCCATCCCTACGACCACATTGTGCGCTGCGTCGGCCAGGCGTGCGCTCATCCGCGAGTAGGCTTCTTGCTCAAGACGACCGACCAGCGGATGCTGCTCGCAGCCACGAGTGATGATGCCATGTGGCGCTGGATCGACTTTCTGCTGCAGCACCAGTGCGCGTCCCTCGCCGTACGTGGCAGGTCAGAGGCGGCGTCACTGAAGCATCGGCGTAGGACGAAGACGACATGACGCGGCAGTCGCTTGTCGTCCACGAACACGACGTGCTCCTCCGGCAGTCGTCGTCGTCGTCGCTGACATCGTCGCTCGAGATGCACCGCGAGTCGACGCTCGACCGCGCGCACGTGCAACTGGTGCCGCCCGATTCGGAGCTGTGGGATCTTGGCGCCGCCATAGCTGATCTCATGGTCGAGCGACTTGGTATGCTGCGGATCGCGCTTCCGCACGAGGATGCGCTGTCGCAGTGCCACGTCTACGTCTCTGAGAACTGGCAGCGGGCCTCCAAGGTACTGGCGCATGATCGTTCCAAAAGCTACACATGGTTAGCTATTGCTCCTGGTGGGCAGCTCCAACGGCCGCATTCCGCCCGGCATTTGGAGCCGGCACGACGTCACGACACTGGGCGTCGAGCGTGGGTCCATGCTTCCATACCTTGCGCGCGCCCAAGCCAACGGTTCGTTCCCGCAGTAGCATCCGAAATAAGGCGCAACTAGGTTTTGGAACGCTGGTGCTCGACGCATGCACCAACTCCAACCTGTGCTCGAACGGCGTGACGACGTTCAAAGTGCCGGTGCGTCCAATTTTCCTTCAATCACCGACGTCGGCCGTTAGGTGAAAGGCTCTGAGACACCGATGGCCCATGTCCGCTTTGTCTGGACACAGCTGCTCCCGGCGACGCAGGCGCGGGACGTGGTTGCCATCGCGCACGGCTCCGGGGGCGCTGTGCTGCACGACTTCCTGCAGGCACACCCGCCGGCGCTGGCGTCCTTGCGCGCCGTTGCTTTCCTCGACAGCATCCACAAACCGACAGACGACGTAGTCGGACGCTTCCTACGTGCGCGCGCTGTTGGGTGGGAGCGTAGCGTCAGCGTGCCGTCAGGTCAGCCGCTCGTGCCCGTGGCGCCTCTGCGGCGCTCCGACCTGTTCGACGCACCCGTGGCCGGCTGGCGATTATCCAGCGGCCCCGTGGAGTCACCCACGGCGCTCGTGGCGCTCGATGCCGTCTTTCGCTTTCTCGAGTTTGGCCTCGACGTCAACGACGACGACGAGTCCCCCGGCGCCGTCAGCGACCGGTGGATGGCCATGCAGACGCGCGCACCGCCTTATTAGAATAATTACCCTACCCCTGGTTTCCCCTACCCCTGGTCATAGGCGCATCGGCGGCTGTGGCGCACGGCCTCGAGAGCGCCGACTGGGATCGTAATGGGCGACACGTCGGCCTCGATCTCGTACGGCTCGGGCTCAAGCCACTCGAGAGTGGTCGGGTCCACGCCTGGCGGCGGCGTCCACTGGTTCGTGCCGCTGGGAATATGTACGTAGTACGTACGGTGCGTTGTGGGATCGATCTGCATCTTCCACGCAACCGTGACAGGGTCTTGGTTGTTGTTGCTGCTGCTAGTACTCTTGCGGCGGGCGAGCGCCAGCGGCGTGCGCGAGAGCACTCGCGTGAGCGACATTGCGCGCCGCAGCAGTGATGGCCGCGGCGGCGAGGCGAGCACCTCCGTCGCGCTCTTGCCACGGCGCAGCGGCGGGGCATCGTTGGGCAGACGGATCTTGAGCTTGGTCGTTGCCACGTGCAGCCAATCGGCGCGGCTGCCGTCGAAGCGGACGTGCAGCATGTGCAGTGCGTTGTCGCCACCGCACACGAAGCCCACATCTACCCGCCGCGCCGCCTTGATGTACACCTCAACCGCATACCCCGAGAGGAGGATCAAGTCCATGCCCGCTTGCACGCGCACCTTGCACGTGGCCGAGGCAACATCCAAGAGTGATGGCGCGAGCGTGGTCGTGTCGCGCACCTCGTACACGTGGGGCGCGGCCGCGGCCGCTAGCACCGTGCGCTTGCAGTAGACGCCGCGGTCGAAGACTTCGACGGCCGTGCCAACGCCGAGGCGCGGAAAGGTGAAAGGTCGCGGCGATACCGGCACCGGCAACTGCCGCTCTCCAGGAAAGCGGACGAGCTTGAACGTCTGCGCCGAGAGATCGACCCACTCGAGGCCCGTCGCGTGCTGGAAGCGCACAGGCACGAGCGCGCCTTTGACGGCCCGCTTCATCAAGTGACCTACGCCGGGCGTGACGCCGGGCGATCGCCGAGAGGCCTACCGACGCGAAATGCACCAAGGACCGAGCTGTACACCTCGATGCATTGTCCCGCGGGCACCTGGGCGCCGCCGTGGAGGCCGTGGAGGACGACCTTGTGCGCTGTGACCGTCGGATCGATGTCGAAGGCGCCGCGCGTTTCGCTGTAGAGCCGCACCCGGTTGGTCTCGTAGCTGCAGATGACGGCGCCGCCTTGGAATGTATCGTCGGGGGAATAGAGTTCGAGTTGACCGCCGTCCGCGTACCACGGCACGGAGCTCTCGGCGCGGACCTCGACTAGGAGCTTGAAGCCGCGCTTGGAGAGGTCGAGCCACTCCTTCCCGCCCGTTGCGTAGCGCACTAGGCAGCACGCAAGCGCCGCGTCGAACTGTTTGACGACGCCCGTCTGCATCGCGCCGGCGTCGGAAAGCACCTCGACCGTGGCGCCAGCCAGCGTCTCTTGCCGCACAAACTCGCCGGCCTCGTACACCACCTGCAGTGAGCGCTCGCGCCGGCTGTGCAGTGAGGAACACTACCTTGAGCGCCGATGTCGTCACCACGGCCTTCGACGCGAGGCCTACCGTGTAGGCACCGTTGGCGGTGGATGTGAGATGACCATCGACGTAAACACCGTCCACCAGGACTTGAACGAGCTGTCCTGGCGCTACCTCCGCCATGCCGGTCATGCTCTGTCTCGTCTACAACACGTAGAGGTACTAGCGCCTAAGAATAGACCTTAACGATCACGCGGAATCTGCCTCAAGTCGCGGCCTCATGAGCAGCGACGCGCGCCAGAGCGCTGCGAACACAAGGAATTTGAAGGCGGCTGCTTCGCGATGCGCGCTTCCTCGTCCTTCTCGGAGGAACCCGCTCAACTAACTCATTCCGGGTCGCTTGCCGATTCTAATATTAGATTTGGCCACAACCAAGCACACGCGATGCAGACCCCGGAGCAAGCGTGCGTGGACTCCAGGGCTCCGCGGCTCATCGCGACTGATGTAGGCGGCTAAACATGCCACAGACCCTGACGCTCGACCACGTCTCACCGGCAACGCGGCTGCTTGAGAAGCGGCGGCAAATGTTCGAGGTCCAAGAAGCGCTCGACGCGCAGAAGGAGGAGTTCTCCCGACGCGAGGTACGCTGGCGATCGCGACGCGACTGAGTGGGCGAAGGATGCATTCCGGCGGCGCGAGGAAGGGCTGCGGAAGAAGGACTTGGAGCTGCAAGAGTCGCTCATCAAGTTCAACAAGTTTCTCCAGGAAAACGAATCCAAGCGCAACCGCGCCATCAAGCGGGCGTCCGACGAGATCAAGCAGCGCCTCGCCAAGGAACAGGACGTCGCTCGCCTCCGCGAGTCGCTCGACCGCTTCAACGAAGAGAACGACAAGCTGAGCAACGAGGTCGTGCGACGGTGAGGCCACCCTCACGCCCGCGTAGGTCAAAAGCAACCTCAAGTACACGCGGTATCTCGAGATCGTGCAGGAGGCTGTGCCGGAGGACTACCCCGAGATCACGGACCTCGTGAACCGCTACAACACGCTCAAGGACGCCAACCGAGACCTCTCCGAGAACCAGCAGCTGCACGAGCGCGACAACGAGCGCAAGCGGCTCAAGTTTGCGACCTTCACCAAGGAGCGCACCAACGACATTCTCAACTTTAACAACGAGATCGCGTCGCTGCAGAAGCAGCTGGAGACGCGCGAGTCCAACGCCATCCGCCTGCAGCACGAGGTGGACACCACCATTCGCAACACGTCCGACAAGACGCTCGAGGTCGGCCAGATCCTCATGGCCGTTGGCAACCTGCTCCAACGCTCCACCAGCGGCGTCCACGGCTCGATCCTCAAGCACATCGAGGTCAAGGACACCGACGATCACGCGGACACCCCCAAGTCCGACGACCTCGAGCTCCTGCACAACGGCCGCAAGGCCATGGCCGACCTCGACGTCATCGCCTCCTACATGGTCGACTTCACAGCCATCGTACAGGCGCGGGCCGAGGCCCAGCGTGCCCAAAAGAAGGCGGCGGCGGCCGCCGAGGCGCCCAAACCCCCCGTCTAACGAGATTGACACGCTGTTGCTCATTACGCCGCAGACTTCTTGAGCTTCTTGGGGCGCGTCTTGTGCTGCGCCTCCTGGATGTCTTGGACGACAGCTTGCAGGCGCTTACTGCGAATCTACTCGGCATGAGGGGTGGCGCCGGCGGCAGACGCACCTTGGCGTACTTGACGTCATCTTTGTAAGACGTAAAGTAGCTGTCGATGCGCGTCTGTGTTTCGAACCAGCCGCGCGTTGCGGCCTGCACGATCGGAAGCAGCGTCGCGTTCACCTTCTCGATGGGCCACCCGAACGTGCGCCCGCAGAACACGCGCAGGCTCGCGAGGTCGGGCGTTGCCCACGAGAAGCGCGCGTCCGAGCGGTCCGTCTCGGGCTCACGGTAGGCCTTGACGACGTGGGCGTTGGGGAATGCATCGGCAATCGTCCAGTTGCGACGAACCTTGTGGTGCGTGTGCTGGAAGCGCGCGCGCGGGTCAAGCGCCTTGACCTCGGCCTCCGAGAGCTTGGGCGGCGGCTGCAGCTGCGCCTGGAGGTCGAAATCGCGTACCCACGCCTTGAACTGGCGGCGGCATCAGCGCCGCTCATCGCAACGGACCCGTACCTCGCGCAGCCCATCGAGGCCCGGGAAGGCGTGGACGATCTCGGTGGCATTGACGACGCCGACGCCGTGAATGCCATCCGTGTAATCGCTGCCGAGTAGCAGCGCGAGTGCGATCTGAGGCGGAATGAGGCGGCGCAACCGACGGCGTACGAACCATGCTTTCTTGATTGAGGCCGAGCTCCCGCTCAATGTCTTCCATGTAGAAAGCTTCGACGAACTTGGACGTCTTGAACATGTTCTTGTACACCTTTTTGCCACCAAAGGCAAAGATGTCGCTACGCTAGCGGGTGAGAAGCCATGCCGGGCGCCACGTGCACCTGTCGTCCGTGATGATGCCCGTGACGAGCCCCAGCTGCTCTAGCGTCGCGCACTGCGCCTCCGCCTCCATCGGCGCCACGATGAACGGTACACCAAAGAGCCGCAGCAGCTCCATCACGTCGTTCTGCATCTCGTCCGTGACGCCGTCCACGTCCCGCATCTGCTGGTTGCGCGCGCGCCTCAGTTGCACGTCGCTCTCACCGCCGTCGTCCTCAACCCGTGAAAACGCCACCGACTCCGCCACCGGCGCCACCTCTGCCGTGACCACCGATTCGACCATCGGCGCGGCCACCGATCGCGAAAGGTAGCGTGGCGTGGCGTCGTCAGCTCGGGGCGAGTCGCGCGCCGGGCCGTGCTTCTGCTGGTGGTCGCGGATGGCGCGTTTGACGGCGCCGGCGGCCCACTGCCTACGCACCCGTGAGCCCCTCGTCAGGAGATGCAGACGTGCGTGAGGTTGGAGGCCGTCGCCATGACCGCTTGCAGCGCGTCGTCGTCGTTCGCGAGGCCGAGGGCCACGACTTCTTCTTCTTCGGCAAGCAGCGCGCGCGACACGCGGTGCTCCACGACGTCCTCGTCGGCGTCCCAGAGCTCGACCATGCGGGCGTCGTCCTACGAGGTTGCCGGTGGCGCCGCAAAGATCGCAAGTGGAGGCACCTTGAGAATCGGCGACGACGGCGGCGTTGCGACAACGTTCCAGACGGATGCGGCAGGCGTCTTTTCTTGACGGGCAGGACTTGGCACGGCCGCAGGCTCTACGGCTGCAACGTCCGTAATGACGCGGCACGTGAGGCATCGCACCTGGCTCGGTAGCCGGCGCGGCCGTGACGACGTCTTGCCACTCTACACCCGAGTGAGCCCGCGAACGCCAATGGCCATAGCCACCGATGTCCGAGTCCACCTCAATCACCTCGGCCGCCGCCGCTGAAGCGTCGGATGCGGCTTGCTGCTCCTCGCTTGCGGGCACGACGTCCTTCCATTCGGTCGCGCTGCGTTCCGGTTGCGAGGCGCTGGCGTCCAAGTCCACGAGGTCGATGACAGCGGGGCCGGCCGTAGAGGCAACTGGAGCTACAGGCGTCGGTGTTGGCTCGGCGACGGTGGGCGTGACGTCCTCCCACTCTACCACCGCTTGAGCCCTCTGTCCAGCACCCGAGGTGAGCACCGATGTCCGAGTCGCTCCCAAGCGCTTCCTTCTCGTCCACCTCGTCTCCCCACTCGACAACCTCCTCAGCGGGCGGCTTGATGTCCTCAGGTGCTATGGGTGCATGCGTTGGATACGAGGTCGAGCGTCCAGAACGTACCGGCGTCGAAGAGTGAAGGTGGCAGGATCTTGGCTTCCTCGGCGGAAAGCGCGACTTTGGAGGGATCAAATGTCGCGACGAGACCGCCGTCGACCGTCTGGCGCCACTCGATATCCCGCGCCGGCTTGGAGCGGAACCACTTGGGGTGCTTGGCTTCAAGCACGAGCGGTGCACCGTAGGCGTCGATGGCGACCACGTCGTCGGCGTCGTCCGCGAGCGTCTTCGGCTGGCGTGTGGCGGCCTGCGACTGAGACTGCTTCTGCACGTACTCGGAGAAGAGCCCGACAGTCGAGTCGGACGCGTCAAGCAGCTGCGCCTCAGACGCCACGGGTGCTGGCCGCTGCACGGGGCGCACGTCGTCGTCGGTTGTGAGGATGTAGCGGCGATCGGCTTCGCTCGCGATTCGTCTGCCGACCTCGGAGGCGTTGGCGACCGCTGCCTGCTGCTTAAGGTCCTGCTTGAAGCGGCTCGCCTTGAGGAAGGTCTGGATTTGCGCTAACGAGTATTCCTCGGGCTTGCCGGCGAGGGTCAGGAACTTGTCGCGGGCCTCTTGTCGGCGCTCGCGTTGGAAGGCCTCCACGTGTTCCTGTTGATCGCGCCACTGGGCCATGACGTTGTCCTCATTGTCACTCGAAACGCGTTCGGGGCTAGCTTCGTAAGGTGCCTTTTCTTCCTCTTCATCGACTTCAATGATTTCGGGCGCTGGAGGTGCAGCCACAGTTTGCTTGGCCCGGCGCTCAAGTTGACGGAGCAAGAGCTTCTGCGCAGTCTGTGTGAGTGAAAGCTGGTTCTTTTCGCGGCGAGCACGGCGGCGCTGCAGCGTGCGCAGCTTGATTGCAGGCGTGTCGCCATCAAACACAAAGACCGGTCGAATACCATGGAATAGCAACTTTGCAACTCGCTGAAACGTGCCCAGAAGATGGGCGTTGCGGAGCATGCTGCCATCCTCAGGGTCGCGCATGGCCTTGACAAACTGCGTAAGCCAGATGCTAGCATCCACAGCCAGCGTCTGCCCCGCGAGGCTCTCGATAGACACCTCCCGCCCGCCCGCAGCGAGCAGCATCCATAGCCCCGTCACGCCCATGTCGGATCTTTGACACCTATCAGAGGGGGACCTACCAAAACGACATGTCGTTACCCTCAAATAGTGTGGCACTTGTCAATAGTCTAGCGATCTTCAGGCACTTCAACTCAGATCGGCCCCGTCGCGCGCGCCGATCCCTCTCACTCAACACCGATCCCGCAATGGGCGACACCAGCACGGCGTGGCAAGCCATCTGGAACAAAAGTGCGCGCCCATGTACAAGCCGCCATCACAACCAAAGCTCCGACACAACGACGCAATGAAGAACCCTTCAGCCGCCCCACACCCCGCAGCTGCCAGCTCCGCGTAAGCACCCTCGTCTTGGCCCTTTGCCATACACGGGACGAGGAGTGTGGTCTATCTTTGCAGCTTCTTTCAGTAGCCACCCCGGCAAAAATCCTCCCTGCCTCATCTCCCACAACCCACAATCGCCTCCGATCACCAACAACCTCAAAGGCGGTGGCAGCGATGCCATAATCGACAACGCAGGAGTAGCCACGCTGCTGCGGCGCCCGAGCGACGTCCGTCGGGCAACGCCACCGCCCGCAGTGACAAAGTCGTATGCACACTATATCGGTGATGGACCACACTATTTGAAGAAGCGACGGGGCGAGCTTGACAGGCCCCCTCCCTTATCCGGAAGAGCCGGATACGAGGAGCCAATCAACGGCTGCGGATGGTGGGGTGTTTGGCTGCGTGGAAATAGACTTGGGCTCGGTATGTGGGCGGTTGTCCTCAATTTCACGAGGGCTCATAAAGGGGGTGGACGTTCGGACCGCCAGCCACAAAAGCATGTCTTCCCAAGACACCCCTCGGTTCCCTCGTACGTCCCTCGGTGGGGCTCGGAAGGCCTCACTTGCGCCTGCGTAGCCCAGGGAACCCACGACGGCCCCGACGGCCTGCCGCCGCCGCAGGTTGCTCGTTGGGACGACGGCAATGCTCATTGTCGTGTCTAGGTGCCGGTGCGCACGGCGTCGGCGCCGCCTATGGAGCATTTGCTCGACCCCAACCGCCCGACGTTCGTTCCTTACAAGGGCGGCGGTCAAGGCTACATCCCTTCCCAAGGCTATGCACCACCCGCTGGTGTCTTCACGCCCGGACAGCCGTTCGTATCAGCCAGGAGCGCCGCACATCAGCAGCCGCCTGCGGAACGTATGCATGGCGGCTACGCAAATCATCACATGGGCAATGTTGCACCGCCCATGTCGTCACCAGGACCGCAAGGGCGTGGTATGGGCCGCGGTATGCCACGGAATCCAAACAATGTGCGGCCGTTCGTTCCGCAGCACATGCAATCTCCCGGCGCGATTCCCCCTGCATACGTACCGCGAGGTATGCAACAAGGTGGCTACTACCAAGGTACTCTAGCACGTCATCGTCATTCGGCTTACACCACGCTTAGGCCCCGGTGGCTACAACATGCAGCCGATGCCTGGGCAACCTATGTATCCGCCCATGAACCAATACCCGCCGCCAAACATGCAACCACCGCACTTGGCCATGGGCATGCCTGGTGGCGTGCCCATGCACGTCATGCCTGGCCAGCAAATTCCTCCCCCCGTGCAGCGCCCGGCACCCGTCGTTCGCGAGCGCAAGGCGCTTGTAATCATCGACCCCAAGACAAACAAGCCGATAAACGAATGCAAAGCGCTGGCAGCGGACGAAGGTGCCGCAGCAGACAAGCCACGTTCGCTGTCGGATGCGCCCCGGCCGACGTCGACGCTGCGCGCCAGCTCCCCCGCCTTCGTCTTCGGCGGTGCCACGACCGCACCGCCCCCGCCGCCTCCCACCACCCCAGCCTCGCCCGTTAAGAAAGCTAAGTCACCGCCTCCGACTCCCATCGCGGTGCCCGCATCGCCGAAGAAGGCCGCCCCTGTGACACCCGCG
Source organism: Achlya hypogyna (assembly GCA_002081595.1). Classification (NCBI taxonomy): domain Eukaryota; phylum Oomycota; class Saprolegniomycetes; order Saprolegniales; family Achlyaceae; genus Achlya; species Achlya hypogyna. The sequence continues at coordinate 9,803 of JNBR01001929.1, read as the reverse complement.
ACAGCACCGGTTACGCCGATCAAAGCACCCGTGACGCCCAAGCCCGTGACGCCCAAGCCTGCTACCCCCAAGTCAGTTAACCCCAAGCCTGTTACGCCTAAGGCCGCCTCCCCCAAGCCTGCCACCCCCAAGCCTGTCACCCCGAAGGCCACGACCCCGAAGGCGGTGACGCCCAAGGCGACGGCGCCGGTGGTCGTCGCGCCGCCTCCCCAGGCATCGCCCAAAAAGCCCATGCCGGTGGCCGCGCCCGCGTCACCGAAGGTGACGTCGCCGAAGAAGGCGGTGCCCCCGACAGAGGCGGTGGCCAAGGTGCCAACGTCGCCAAAGAAGGTGCCGGAAGCGAGCATCATGTTCGGCACCGTGGCAGTGGTGGCAGAAGACGTGTCAGTGGTATCACCCAAGGCGGTGTCGCGGCCCCCGGGGTTCGCCGCCAACGACGACGAGGACGCCGAAGAGTCCGAGACCCCCAAGGCGCCTTTTCGCCGCTCGGAGCCGCGGCCAGCCAACACGGCCGCCTCGACGGCCGGCAAGCGCTGCTACAGCCTCGAGTTTCTCTTCAGTTTCCGTGAGGAGTACGTTGAGTTGCCCGCGGCCGCCAAGGACCCGAGCTCGGGCTGGATGTCGATGGAGGTGTCAAGCGACGGCCCGAACAAGGCACGGCGACAGACGTCTGGTGGCCGTGGCCTGGAGCGCAGCTCTAGTCGCGGCGACAAGGGCAAGTGGTCGCGCGACCAGAGCGTGCCGGGCGGTCGTGGCGGCCGAGGCGGCCGTGGCCGTGGAGGCCGCGGCGCCGGGTCGTCGTCGGCCTTTGACGACGTGCCACTCAAGCGCCGCGAGGACCGCTGGGTGCCGAAGAAGGCAACCAACAACATGGAGGCCGTGTGCAAGCAGGTGCAAAGCATCATGAACAAAATGACAAACCAGAAGTTCGAGCGCCTCGCGAGCCAGCTGAGCGACATCAACATGGACAGCTCGGCGATGGTTGAGGCCGTGATCAAGATCATCTTCGACAAGGCGCTTGGCGAACCGCACTTCTGCGACATGTATGCCAACCTGTGCGTCTACTTGGAGCAAAAGTGGAAAGTGTGGAGCTACTTGCAGATTGTCCAGCACGACGACGAACGCAAGTGGTACTGGACCACGATGAGCGACAACGACGCCGAAGTGGTCGGGCCTTTTGGCTCGATCGACGAGGTGCTCGAGAGCGCGGCCGAGGACCCGCTCGACGTGGTGGCGGCGCCCGAGGGCCTCGCGCTTCAGAGCGTCCGCGTTCGCGGCGGCAAGTTCATCAAGGTGTGGGGCACAGACGCGGAGCTCTACTGGTCGGGCGAGAACGTGGCCGACTTGGACGCGACGCAGGTGCTCAACGGCCCGTTCGAGTCGTTTGAGCATGCGAACGTGCATGCGATCAAGACGACGTCGTTCAAGCGCATTCTGCTCAACTCGTGCCAGGAGGAGTTTGAAAAGAACAACATCTACGAGGCGCTGGAAGCGGGCATGGAGAAGGCACGCGCGGAGGGCTCGCTCACGCCCGAGGTTGAGGCCGACTACGAAGAGAAAAAAATGCTCACCAAGCGCCGCATGCTCGGCAACATCCGCTTCATCGGCGAGCTGTACAAGAAGGGCATGCTGCAGGAGCGCATCATGCACGAGTGCGTGGCCAAAATGCTAAACGTGACGCGCGCGCCGGGCGAGGACGGCCGGCCCTTCCGCCTTGTGCCCGTGCACCCCACGCAGCCGCCGGACGAGGAGAGCATTGAATCGCTCTCGAAGCTCCTCACGACCATGGGCAAGAACCTCGAGGCGTCGAGCGGACCCATCGTTATGTCCATCTACTTTGAATTCCTCGGCAAGCTCACCAAGGACAAGCGCCTGTCGTCGCGCATCACCTTCATGCTTATGGACGTCATTGATCTCCGCAACAACAAGTGGCAACCGCGCCGCAAGGAGCTCACCCAAAAGACGCTCGATGAGATTCGCAAAGACGTGGAAAAGGAGCATGCGAGCAAGGCCGCCGGCGCCCAGCGCACGGGCGGCGCTAGCCGTGGCCTACCGCCGTCGCAGTCAAGCCGCGACCGCGACAACAGCCGGGGCGGCAGCTTCCGCGGCAACCCGCCGCCGCAGCGCAGCAGCAGCTTTGCTGTCGACAGGTCGCGCGCGCAGAACTTTGATGCGACCCGGTCGGGCGGGCCCCAGGGCCGGCCCGCGAGCTTTGGCAAGGGCCGCCCGGCCAAGGCGCCCGTGAAGGAGAAGAAGAAGGCGCCGGCTGTCAAGGCGCAGCTGGAAGCGCTTGATGAAGACGTGGTCGCAACCCTCGGCAAGAAGGCCAAGGCAATTCTGGATGAGTTCGTTGGGCTCCAGGACGTGGCCGAGGCGGCGGCGTGTTTGCAGGAGCTCAAGACGGCGCAGGCGGCGGTGGCGCCGCTGCTGGTGTCGGCGGCCTTCGCCAAACAGGCGCTCGTGGGCGCGCTCGAGGAGAAACAGGCGACGCGCGACGGCTACTTCGACGCTGTGGCCGCGCTGCTTGAGCAGAAAGCGCTCGAGCCCGAGGCGGTGCAGTTCGGCCTCGAGACCGCGGTGCTGCTGGCGCCCGATCTTGTGTGCGACGTGCCCAAGATCGGTGACCACTTGGCGGCGATCATCGCCCGCCTCATGCCACTGGCGCCTGTCCTGTCGCTCGAATGGCTCACGGGGCTTCTTGCGGCGCCCGACGCCGACGCCGACGTGCTCGAGGAGCTGGTCGAAGGCGGCGTGCTCGCAGACGTCGTGGGGCTCGTGCTGGCGCGCCTGCCTCCTGCCGTAGCCACCAAGCAGGCGGCCACCACCTTCCGGGCGCTCAACGTGACGACGATTTTGCCGTCGCACGCGCGCAAGACGGCGCACGTCGTCGACTGGATCAACAAGCACGAGATTGCGGCGGTGCTACCGGCGTTTGCAACGGCGTACGAGTTGTTGCAGGTGGTGCAGAGCGGCAAGGACACGCCCGAGATCATTGCTTACGTCGAGTCCAGCATCGCCAACGACATGCGCAAGGACGCTCTCTTCGCCAAGCAGGCGTGCCTGTTCCTAGCCGACCTGGCGCCCAAGCCGTCGGGCAAGCTATGCCAGCTCATGATGGGGCTCTGCGGGAACCTCGAGGGCCAGGCAGCTTTCGTCGGCGGGCTCGCGCAGGCCACGCCGCCCGGTACGTCGCCACCTGCGTCCGGTTGCTCACAGTGCTGTGTAGAGGAGCTCAAGGCATTGCTCAAGCACCTGATGGACTACCACGTGTTTGCCAACGATGCGCTGCGGGCCTGGAGCGATAGCGCCGCCCAGCGCGCGTGCGTCAAGGGCGCCGCCCTGGCGCAGATGGACGAGATCGTCGCGCGGCTCCGCAAGTAAGGCCGCTGCCGTAGACGCGGGCGTGAGCTTGCGAATATATAGTTTTGGTGTCCAGGTCGCTATGTACTCTATGGCTAGCTAGCTTTTGCACGAGGCAGGCTTGAGGCGCGGGTCTTTCTTGGGCGGTGCGCGCTTGGCGTCGGCCACCCGCTCGCGGTCCGAGAGCTCGCGGGATCGCTGGCGCGTGGCCGTCGCAACCGCCGGGAGCTTGCCGAGCTTGTGCAGCAGCGTCTGGTTGAGCTGCACCTCAAGCGGCGTATGATCGGCCTCGAGGTCTTTTTCCTCCTTGGCGCGGATCTGCTGCTGCAGCCAGCTCTGCTGCAACTGGTTCTTGGTCGCCCGCTGCTGGTCGAGCAGGCGCTGCCGCTGCTCGGCGCGCTCGCGGTCGACGCGCCACATGTCGGCTTGCTTGTCGTAGTCCCTACACACCGGTGGGTGGGAGCGCGGCGACGGGTGCACTCTTTCTCTAGCCGCTCGCGCTCCTTCTTGAGTTGCATCTGCTGCTTGAGGTATGCTTGCTGCTCATGATTGCGGCGCATGGCTTCCTCCCGCTTCTTGTCGTCAATTTCGGCTTGGCGCCGCTCATACTCCTAGCGGTGCGTCGGCGCCGGGCACGGAAGGGGAAGCTGCCGACCTCTTGGTACCGCCGGATGCGCATTTCGTCCTCTTTGTTGCGGATGTCGGTCTCCGCCTTGGACGTGTCGTCGAAAAACTTCATTTTGGCCTGGATCTTTTTGGACAGTTCTTCGAGCCCTTTCTGCCGCTGGGCGTCCTTGCGCTCCTCCATCGCCACGTAGTCGGACGCGAGCTTCATCTCGAGCTCGCGGTCGGCTGCCACCATCAGCTGCTTCTTGCGCAGCTGAGCATCATTCTCCTCGAGGACGCGGGCCATCTTGATCTTCTCGGCTTGCTTGCGCGCCGCCTCCTTGGCCTCCTATATCGGCGGCGTGAGCACCACGTCGTCGCGCCGGCGTACGTCGTCCGCCTTTTGCTTGGCGATGGTCTCGGCCATGCGTGCCTCCGCTTGCCTACGCCGTTTGAGGCCAGGCGCGGGCAGGCGTCACACCGCCGGGCGGTCTCTTCGGCGAGCTTTTTCTGAAGCTTGTACTGGCGCTGCTCTTCCTGGATGCGGTTCTGCTCCTTCGCCCGCGCAACTCGGTCTATCTCCTTGGCACGCTCCGCGTCGTTCATGCGCGCCAGCTTGTGCATGCTCTCTTCGAAGTATTTTTGGTTGTCCTGGGCCTCGAGGTCCTTGCGCCGCAGTTTGTCGTCGACCTGCGCCTGCAGCTCTTCGCTCCACGTCGACTTCTGCTTGACCTTTTGCTGGAGCTACGCCGTGTGAGTGTCGGCGCTGTCGGCGGGGACGGACCTTGGCTTGCGCCTCCGAGGCCTCCTCAAGGCTCTGGATCTGCACGAGCGTGTTCCAAATGTCGTCTTGCTTGTGCTTTTTGGGCGACTTGCGGGGCGGCAGTACAAACCCCACACTTGCTTGCTGCAGCTGCGACTCAGTCACGTAGATGGATTCGGCAGGGAGCGGCGCTGGCGATGGGGTCCGCGACCTGGCATGCGTAAGACTGTTGAAGGTGGAGGGAGGAGGCCAACCCTTGCTTGGAGGCCTTGCGCGCCTTAGACTTGCTGCTCTTGGGCGTCTCGGCCTTTGCCTCACGGGCGGGCGTCATGACCTTGGCTTCTGTCGCAGACACGGACGCGGTCGAGCTCTGGCCCCGTGAGAACTGACCAACGAGGCGCTGCAACTCGGCGTCCTGGCGAGCCCATGACGCCGTCCGCGACGATGTCAGATGTCACGCACCGTGAGGTTGCTAGACGCTCCCTGTTGCTGCAGCGCCTCGATCACCTGCGTGGCTAGCGTCTGTGCCGCCGCTGGGGGCTTTTTGCACACTTTTTGAATGCGAACACACATGGACATGCGCAGCTTCTCTTTCATGTTGAGAAAAAGCGCCTTCTGCCGTATTCTCTCCTTGTCGAGCGTGCGCAAAGAAGCCCTACGCACCGTGAGCGCCGCCGACACCCGCGCCTAAGACCTCGTGATGTGCGAGTCAGCGACCGACGCGGTGCTGCTCCCCGTCATCTTGGCTCCGCGTTCGAGTTGGAAGTCCGGTCACGGCGTTTCGACAGATATTAATAGACAAAAGTGGTTGTCATCTTGAGACCTTTGGGCTGCGCCACCCGCAAGCTTCGTGCCAGTGGCTGCTGCGGGCTCAGCGTCCGAAGCCACGCCGCCTCCGCGAGCTGCTGACGCGGCCGCCGGCGCTGCGATTCCAAGTGAGACGGTTGTGAGAAATCCACCGGCGCCAAGATTTGAGTGCTGGTCGGTGATTGGTCTAAAATCAGTTGGGAAATGCGGGTGCGAGTGGCCTTCGCGGAGGAGGCGGCCACAGCGATGGCCGAGGCCGTGGGCTTTAGTCGGTTGGTGGTGCCGCTCGACGAATCGATCAAGGTGGTCGGGGACCTTTTGCACTACCTGAGCCACCGGTTTGGCCTCGCCGCCGGCCTCGATGCCAGTTTGGACGGCTTTGCTCTGCTGCCCAGCGATAAGATTGCGCTCGTCCTGCGCAGCGACGACGTTGTCACTGTTGCGTGGTCTGCGCCTCCTGTTTTGAAGAAAGCACGTTCCTCAAAGAAGACGATGAAGCTGAAGCCCATCGACAAGAAGAGCGACCGTTGCGAGTCCGAGGCGGACGAGGTCCCGAATAGGGCCAAAACCACCAAGACCAAGGCTGGCGTCGAACTGCAACACGGGAGTGCTCTCGTCCAGAAAACGAAGGCTATCCAACCCTCTGCTCCAACCTCATCAAGAACCAAGACGCCCCCCAGCGATACCTCTGGCGCCTCAACGATCACGAACGCTTCCACTAGCTCCAGCTCCAGCTCTAGTAGTAGTGACAGCTCCAACAGCGGCAGCTCTAGCAGCAGCGACAGCTCCAGCAGTGACAGCTCTAGCAGCAGCGAGTCTGAGGCCGAGAATCCTCCGCCCAAGCCCAAACCGCGTCCGCTCGTGACGCTCAAAGAGAAGAAGCGGCTTGCCAAGGCCGGCACACCATACCATAGGCCCATCGCAACACCGTCGCAGCCTGTCACGACCGCGAAGGACGAGCTTCCATCGAAGAAGCGCCCGGCTGCCGTGGCGTTTCCCGCGCCCGACGCCTCCGCGATGAAGCCGCAACGAAGCTTCACCTCCAAAGGGCACGTTCGGTTTGGCGCGAAGGCCTCTCCGCCCCAAGCACAGCTTCCCGCTGCTCCCCGAGGCCGCGTCGCACCAGAGCTCGCCAAGTATGGACCGTCATGTCCGCAAGTAGCGACAGAGAGGCGTTCACGTCGACCGCCGCCGGCGTCTTCGCTGCCCACGGCGCCAAAAGAGCCGAAGAAGGAGCAGTGGAAGCGCCCGTACCAAGTGATTGCCTCGCTGCACGAGCCATCGCCACCGACCACTAGCGACGACGAGGTGGGCGACGCTGCTGAACGCTGCTGACTCAGTTGTCGTAGGCGCTGGCCGTGTACCCCGCCGCCGAGGTTGCGTGGGTTCGCGTTGGGGACGTTGTCGCGTTCAAGATTCTGCGGCTCTGCGTGACTACGATGTCGCCGGAGCTCAGCGACTGGCGCGTGGGGCGATGCAGCGACGCTGGGCCCGGGTCCTATGCCTTCCAGCCGTGCCGCCAACGGTGGGCCAGCGATGGGGAACAGAGGTGCGATGGCTTGGAGTAGGGCGCCGTTCGACGCGCTGGAAGAGGCCGAGGCCATTCACGTCGAAGCCGGTGAGATCCAGGAGCTGCGAGGCCTCGCAGGCGCTGCGCATGCCTTGGGCCAGCTTCAAGGCCGCGTCCTTCCCGCCGCAGAAGGCTTGGACGCGCCAGCACTCGACAAGAAGGGCACTGGGAACGCTACCGCGGAGGAAGGTAGCTCGGAAGTGACGAACGACGGCAACGACGATGCCGCAACTACAAATGAGGCTGCGGCGAGCGCCGGCGACACCACGGACCTCATGGAGCAGCTGCGACAGAAGAAGGAGCAGCTCCTGCGCCAGTTGCAGGTCTCCTCCGCGCCCGAGTAGTGCCCTCCTGTCGTTCTCATGTGCTGCGTCGATTTGAGAGCTAACGTAAATATACGCTAATATTGCGTACAAACACGTTAACGACCGTATAATACCGCTAATTTCCACCAATCGGCTGGCAGGCAGAAAGTTGGACAGGATGCTGCTTTCGCGGGCGTCCAAGCGGTCGCTGCGGCGGTTCCTGCACACGCCGCGGTCCCTCGTCGATGCCGGCGACCGAATTCTCCGAGAGGTGACAGCTCACATGGCGCCGCCGCTCACGTTGCGTAGGGCGACCCAATGACGAAAGTCTCGAGGAGTCTTGCAGCGCAAGAGCTGTGGCAAGCTCAGCGCATTCCCTTGTACGACGTGGCCACTGGCCGCGCGGCGCTCACGCGACTTCTAGGTGCCACGGAGACACTTGGCAGGGACACCCGCCAGACTACCCTGCGCGCGGCCCGCGGCCAGTGCTGTACGACCCAAAGGACATGCCTTCGGACAAGGCGTTTCCCATCCCGATCTCTATCCTCCACAACCTCGCGCATATCGAGCTCGGCGCCATCGGTACGTGCGTCGGCCGTAGCCCAGATAGACCCTCCGAATAGACAACTACTGGGACACGGTCGTGCGCTTCGAGCCGACGCCAGCACACGGCGACTACAAACTACCGCGCGCCTTCTACGACGACTTTGCCACCGTCGCCTGTGACGAAGCGAGGCATTTCCGGCTCGTGGAGGACCGGCTACGGGAGCTTGGCTCGGGCTACGGCGCCCTGCCGGCCCACCGCGCACTACTTGAACATGCCGCCAACACGCGCGACGCGCTCGCGGCACGGCTGGCGGTGATCCCGCTCGTGCAGGAAGCGCGCGGTCTCGACGCAGGTCCGCGGCTGGTGCACCGCCTCAAGTCGATCGGGGACCCCGCTTCCGCTGCCGTCGTCGCACAGATCGTCTTCGAAGAGCGCGGCCACGTGGCCCGCGGCATCGAGTGGTTTCGTTTCCTCTGTGCGCAGGTGGGCCAGGACCCCGTCGACTACTTCCACAAGCTCGTGCGCGAGCACTTCCCCGAGGGCCTCCCAGGGCCATTCAACCTCGAGGCACGGCTCGCGGCGCACATGCCACCGCAGTGGTTCCAGCCGCTCGAGATGGCCAAGAAGCCGAAGGCGCCCGTTCCCGTGGCGCCCGTGGCCACCGATGCTGAAGCAGGCCCGACCAACGGCAAGACGCTTGTGGTCGCCGGCTGCGTCTGGCCTGAGAAGACCTCGTCCGCCGCGGGCGTCCGCACGACGGCGCTCATCGATCTCGCCCGCGCCGACGGTTGGCGCGTGGTGTGCGTGTCTCCGTGTCGGCCGAATGAGCACACGGCGCGCTGGGCAGCTGCCGGTGTACCGTGCGTGCAGCTCGACCCCAACACCGGCGCCGTCGAGGCGTTCCTCAAGACGACGCCCGCCGACGCCGTACTCTTCGACCGCTTTATTGCCGAGGAGATGTACGGCTGGCACTTCGTCACGCACGCGCCCGCGGCGTGCCGCATTCTTGACCTCCAAGACGTCCACTTCCTTCGCAAGGCGCGCGAGCACCTCGTGATGAAGGCCCAGGTGCGTGGGGAAGTCACTGGTGCCTCACTGCTGCGCGTAGGCCGACTTTGCCTCGACACTTGGCCTGGACGTCGACGTCGAACCCGTGCTGCCCAACGTGCTCCGGGAGCTCGCAAGCATCTACCGGTCGGATGCGACGCTCTACGTGTCGGCCTTCGAGCAGCGGCTGCTCACGGAGCGCTTCGGGGTGCCCGCAGCGTCGCTGCACGCGCTCGACTACGTGCTTCCGGTACGACCCGCTGCCAGCTCCGCGGTACGTCGGCGCCAGGGACCACCGGAGCCAGCGTCATGTCTAGGTCCCGTGGATCGATCGGCGCCACGTTGCCGTCGTCGGCAGCTTCAAGCACCCGCCCAATGTCGACGGCCTCAAGTGGCTTACGGACGCCATCTGGCCTGCAGCCCGGCCGCTGCTTGGGCCCGACGTGGAGCTGCACATCTACGGCTCGTACGCAACCGCGCGCGATACCAAGGCCTTTGATCGCCCGCAGGAAAACGTCCGTTTCCGTGGCTTCTGCGACGATGTGCACGAGACCCTCGGACAGTACCGCGTGAGCCTCGCGCCCCTGCGCTACGGTGCAGGCATCAAGGGCAAGGTCATCGACAGCTGGATCGCGGGTACGCCGGTGGTAGCCACAGCCGTTGGCGCCGAGGGCCTCCACCCGGACGCCGAGCTTTGGGGCGGTGTCGTTGCCAACGCCCCCGACGCCTTCGCGGCCGCCACCGCCCGCTTCTACCACAACGAGGAGGCGTGGACGACCGCGACGACGGCGGCGGCCC
>JNBR01001928.1:0-24115 GCA_002081595.1 Achlya hypogyna | reverse complement strand
CGCAGCACGAATGTACATCACCTTGAGTTTGGCAGATGCTGGTCAGCGATGTCCAATCGCATTCCCCGGAGATTTTGAAACCGTCCCTTAAGGAGGTCAATGCAGTGTTCATTCACGCACCGTGTTTGGGCGAGTCGTTTATTGAAACGCTCTTGTGCCCCAGTCAGTGTTTGACCCCTGGCCTTTTTATACGCTGGAAGGATATGGTCCGACACAGCGTATCCCGAATCCGCAAGCAGATACTCGTGGGATAGCATAAAGTGCCCCGGGGTGCGCCCAAGAGCACTTGTGCTCCACACACGCATGTCATGGGCTGTCGCCGGCCACCCCAGGTCCATAAACGTAATTCGTTTGAGATCATCGCACACGACCATTCTAGCAATACCATAGTATCCCTTACGGGAGTAATAGTCCTCGCCATTTCTGGACGGTTTTGCATAGACAGGGAAAAGCGTACCGTCCACGAACCCCACGCAACCTTCGAATCCTTGTGACTCGTCAATACGGCGCGCAATTGCCTCGCGCTCACACGCGTCCGGCCAATACACGGTATTCGGTTCTAGTGACGGGGTAGCCACAAGACTGCGCTTGGTGTACAGAGTGACTTTTCCTTCTCCAATGCCAAAGTGTCTTGGCAAGATGCCATTCGTAGCGCCATTGCCGTAGCGTCTCAACTTTGCCAAAAATACAAAGAGTTGCTCTTCAACCGGCGCTTGCTTATGGTTAGACTTGGAGAAGAAAACGTCGTGGGCTTGGCTCCGCGCGACGATCTGCCAAAAGCTCGCCTGGCTCATGCGCGCTTCTTGCTTGAACTCTTTGGGACGAAGGAGAAGAGGTAGTTGAATGGGGGCTCGCGTTTTGGCAAGCGCATACGGCTGTGGAGGTATCGATTGACAAGGACGGTGCCGTAGATCTGGAGTAAAAGCACCAGGGGCGGTGTTACATGACACGTGTGGTCGGACTCCGCGTCATCCATATCGTTGAGGCAGTGCCATGACGAGGTGACGGTGGCTAGGGCAATGAGCTGCTGAAGCTGCTTGATGACGGCCTGGCGCTCGCTGTATCGACCCATAACTGATATTTTAAAGTCTAAAGTCTCTGAAGGATAGTGGCCAATCAACTCTGCCTTTGGTGGTCACACCGGTTGGGGTCTCAGCCATGTCCTTTCGTCAAAAAGCAGAATGCAATCTGATTGGCTAAAATTCGCCACTTCTGCGTTCAACTTCTCCCACTGTCATTCAACATTGAGACCACCTATTGGCGTCAATAAAAACAGTGACCATTCATGGCTGTTTAATTCAACTCGATACAAATCATACATGTAAACCTGGGCTGTGACTGCAAGAAACAAGTGTAAAATCATGACGCTGAATTATATTTTTGTGATACCCCTAATTTTAAACAGTACGATACGGTTGCAATGTTACGAAGTACCAAAGATTCGATACTAAGAGGTTGGGCAAACGACTGGGAAATTGATGCAATACAGTACCTTAGCTTATATTTTGTGGAGTACGGTAGTCATTTCGTTTATTGGTTCTCGTTGGGCTTACTGTAACCGCGGAAAGCACAGAGTGTCGATTAGAATCTCGCCATTTACTTATTCCTGATTGGCTATAAATTATTTTAAATAAGCGATTCTTATTGGCCACAACTGGAAAGGGCATTAGCCAAGAAGCGCTTCGATACAGAATTCCTCGGCAAGATGCGCTCCGAGCCTGTTACACTGGAAATGACAAGCCAATATGAGCTCCGAACAGAGAATTAATGGCAAAAAGCGCACTCTAGACCGCACATTGCCTCATATGAATACTTCATGCCGCAGTATGGTATTGATAATCTACTATGCCACAGCATTAGGCTCGCACAGATTATAGTGTTTGTCAATCGCATTGAGCTGACGCCACAACTCACCTGCCTTGAAGGTCTCGAAGAAGCCGAAGTGTGGGCCCAAGGCGACGAAGCGCATACCCAGCTATGGCGAAGCGGCCGTGAAATCGTAATCGTTCCGGAAATATGTTGTATAAGGCTGTGTAATTCTTACGTTCTTGAGTGGATATGATGAACCGTGTTCCGATAGAGTTTGCCGTATTGTGTTGATGCTGAAAATGAACGGCATTCTTTGATTTGTAGTTGTACATGTTAAGGGAATATGTCGCTGTATTTTGCGACTTGAGTGCAAAAGTGCAATTTTGCCCACTCGTACAAGAATCCTGGATCGGACCGCATCTTGGCGAATTTTCTTTTCTCGTCGCCACCATGACGCATCATGGTTATTGCGGAAATGTGCGACGATTTATCGGCATCCTTGAGCAAACATATTTGATGGAAACCTCATGCAATCAATCCCGGATGCCCTGTCCAACTCGTTGCGGCGAGGGCTTTTGTCTTTTGCGGAGCCATGATCTGGCGACCAACTGCCTCCGCCAACGTCGACTTTATTTCATTCCAATGAGTCCGCAGTTTATTTGCACGTTTTAGTTCTTGTTGACGAACGCGACACCCTTGGCAATCTGCTTCTCGAGGTCTAGAAGAAGTGCATGAGAATGCTTTTGTCACAAGGGAAGGGGTCGCACCAGGAAGCATGGCATCGAAGTTGGCCTGCTCGACAGCGTTCAAAGCGCCGAACTCGTGGACCTTTTCGACACCGTTGGGGCCGAGCGTGACGGGAGTCGAGAAGAAGGGAAGCTTCGTGACGTCGTTCTGCGTGTACGAGCACTCGATCACATCCTTCTTGCCGGTCATGGCATCAAGAAGGCGCCTGCACAACAAGACATCAGGCCCCTCGGTCGCAAAGGTAGAGAACGTACGTCGTGAAGCGGGCGCCAGCGTAGGCCATGGAGAGGGTCGCGGAACCAGCACCGTTCTTAGCCTGGACGACCTCGTCACCACCGAACTGGATGCGCTTGATCAAAGCATGGAGCTCATCCTCGCTCCACTGGCGGTCAAGCTTGAGGTGCGAGAGAAGGGGCAAGATGGTCGTGCCGGCGTGGCCGCCAATCACCGTCACGTTGGTCGTGCGGGGGTTCCAGCCCTGCGAGTTGGCGACGAACGTGTTAGCGCGGACGACGTCAAGCGTGGTCACACCAAAGAGGCGCTTGGGGTTGTAGACGCCAGCCTTCTTGAAAGTCTCGGCGACGATCGGGACCGTCGAGTTGACGGGGTTGGCAATGATGAGCATCATGGCCTCCGGGCAGTACTTGGCACAAGCCGCGGCGAGCGACTGGACAATCGACGCGTTCGTGTTGAAAAGATCGTCACGGGTCATGCCGGGCTTGCGGGGGACACCAGCGGGGATGACAACCACATCCATGCCAGTCAAGGCGGCCTCAATGTTCTCCATGCCAGCGTGGCCGGTGACCGTGGAACGCGTGTTGCAGTGCGAGAGATCGGCAGCGACACCAGGGGTGTTCACAACGTCGAAGAGCGACAGGTGCGAGATGTGATCCGAGTCCTAGTACGATTCCACAAATAAGCGCACTGTTTCCACGATGCGTGACTACCTTGAGGAGCAGGCTCATCGGCTGGCCAATGCCACCGGCGGCGCCAAGGACGGCAACCTACAGCATACGCTAAGCAATCTTTCGCCTAGATGACGACGGCGCTACCTTCTTGCCGGCGGCGGCAGAGCTGAAGAGGCGGGCGGTCAACGAGCGAGCGAGCATGCTTGAGGGTGGCAACGCTAAAGTGCAAATGCCGACCACACGCCCATTGAAGTCGGGTACCGGATAGCTATCCGGTTTTTTGTTCGATTTTGGAGTTGAAATTCGGCATTTAACTCTCAAAATTCGGCACATGAATAAGGAAAAATTCGGCACATCAAACAAAATGGGAAATCGCCGACCGCGTGATTCGAATGTTGTTTGGCATTTATTGCATGGATCAATGTTCCAAATATTGTATGCAGTATACCTTAAAATTGCGAGAGCGCAGTCCGTGAGGTTATCGAATCGGGAAACACGGCCAACATCTTGGGGTCACTTGGAACCTGTCTTGGACCACAGTCCCTGAAACAAGTTGCTGGCTGTTTACACGTCAGCGTCAGTTTGTGAATCTACCACGTGCTTCGTCACACTGGCGTATTTAATTGGTCGAATGACAGCCAATAAGGCACTTTGATTGGTAGAAATGATGTGGCATGGCTTGGACGACCAAGATGTGCATGAGGTGTTGCAGTTAGGGCCAAACAGTTGGGAGATGGCCCAGTTTATGTTTGTATACCCCAATCGAAACGAGGTGAATAAAAAGCCAATGAACCTTCCAGAACGCTGCTTTGAGAGTTCAGGGGAAAGCACACTTGGAAATAGAATGTACTTGTGGAGCCATGTACTAACCACTTTCTTCCAGATATAAATAATGGTACCATTCTTACTAACTCGGTTCAAAACTTGCTGCTGGGTATAGCACAGGGTTCACTGTGTGTGGTGGTTTCGTATAGCGCGACCAAGTAGTGCTTCACGTCCTACCAGTTGTCTATGACTTCACTTAAAATTCGGGTTTAGGGTTTGGGGAAGGTGCCTCACCCAACCTTCTCAAGCTACTGGAGAATTGTATCTATGTATACCTCGTTGTAGTGTCCATGAGGCAACTTCAAACAGGTAAAAAAGCGTCCCATCATATTTTGACTTGTTTTTCACAAGAGGGACCTCGGAGCCTATGTGCGCGCAAACTCCGAAATGTGCAACGTCCATTTTCAGGCTTCCATTTGGTCTCCACGTAAGAAATATGAAAGCTTTGGGACCTACAGGTGCAGCAGTGTTAAGAGGACAACGCTGGATTGGAGAGTAGTATTCGAGGTAATATCCTGTCCTATCAACTTCGTAATTTGGAGGAATTCCTTCCTTTATCCCCGCCATTGTGCGCATATCATCATTTACCCTATGACTTGTTGAGCGAGCACCTCGACGCTCGGTAATAATTCGGTCTGTAGGCCCATGGAGAATGAGTTCTTCAGCCAAAAATGGCGCCGATACAAACTCCTGAATGTAGCACAATGTCGTGGAGATTTTACTCAAGCCGTTGGACGTCGCGCCACCACTAAGGTCATGAGATGGTGCTGAATGTGGCGAGAAGGATCCGACGCCGTCGAGTACATCGAATCAATTCCCCGACGCTGCCGTACACAAGATCAACTCGTTCTATCGTAGATTTCTTAGTGCCGCAGGAGTTTGTCCAAGTAGCTCTCGCAAAAAAGTGTTGTACAATGGACCACAAAAGACATGGACTTTTAGCATACATTTGTACATCAATGGATTAAAAAACTCACGAGGACCTTCTCAAGTAAATGAAAGGTTGATACACGCAGTGTAGTTTGCCTCGTTCTGATCATTGCAGCTATGGAGTGCCCCTCACTTAGTTACGCGAAGCCGACAGAACCGTCGTCATAACGAGTGTGATTGCGCAAAATAGAACCGAGAGCAAAAACCGCGAGCTTTCCGTTTCATACTTGTGTCGTGGTCGCTCGCAGGTAATTTCACGGTTACTAACTAAACTCCCCAACACCGCGGCGCTTGTAAACGCGCCGGCACGACACTTGGTAAGATGGCACAAAGAGTCCTCGTTCCTGTGGCAGCCTTGGTGAGGGAGCCACGCTTTCGGCGAACAACTTTAAGACAAAAAGTATTGAACATTTTCGATCTTTTCGTTGGGCCGAGCCTCCGCATCACGAGCAAGTTGATTTGGCTCGTCACCACTGCAAAGGGCTCAAAGGCACTTGCCACGATGCCACTGTGGCAGTGTCCTGGATATTTGGCGCAGTGCGATGTGGTGAATGATACGCTGGTCCATGACAAGCGATCATTCAACGTAATTACGCCATCAATGGTGCCCCTGGCTGCAGCGTCGACTCTTTCCTTTCTTAGTACCTCCGCTAGGTACTAGTATTCATAAAGTACACAGTGGTTATTAGGCCATCCGACTTGCCTATTGTTGCCGCACAAGGCTAGAACTTACAGCGTGCTGTACGAATTGAGAATTGTTGTCACATGCAGGAAAATGTATTATACGAAGTGTGGAGAACGATGGCTTTCAGCAAGTTGTTAGGCAAAAACGCTGGATGGGCTGCTGCACTTGTAGTGCTTCATCATGGTGGCCTCCCAGCCGGGAACACCAATGACGAAGTCGCCTCTTGCAAGACCGTCGATGACCTGCTTGCACGGCGGCGGGGAATGGACGCGGAACGTCTTCTTGAATTCTTCCGAGTAATCGTAGACTCCGCCGAGGCACTCGTTGTAGAAGACACAAAGCATCATCTGCACTTGATTGTTGATGTCGCTCGGTTCACTGTACACCTTTGCAGCGAGCGCTGTTGCCTCCGTGATCCAGTTGCTTTCAGTCGCGATGCAGCTTTGGTTACTCGAAGAGGTATCGGGATTGTACACAGATGCCTTTTTGGGGTTCAAGCGATCTTCGATGAGAGACGACTCTTGAAGAAAAGCTCTGGGCGGCTTGAAGCTGAGACATAGGTTGTTCATGCCATCAAGCGCTGTGCCCGTAAAGTCGTATGTGTACGAGTTACTGCCGAGATTTGATGTGTCCGCATAAGCTGGGTATGTCCGAGGAAGACCTTGAAAAAAGGGATAAATTGGATTCGATGTGGCAGTCCAGATCGATGTCGCCGGCGCCCCTGCGTAGAATTAGCAACCGTGGCCAAGGCAGATTAAAAACGTACCCACTCGCATAGTAATGATGTCCTTGGGATCGATACTCGTGCCCTTAGAGTTGCGGCATGTCGTCCACGTGCGTAGGTCATTGCCGGGATTGGCAGGAGGGTTCCGACGTACAATGCAATTGTAATAGATGCTATGCATGGCATCCACGATCGCCTACACAGGAGCCTTTGGACTAAGAGCGATGACTGCATAAGCCTACGTGATGCGAGAAAAAGACAGGGTCGCCGGGCGAAGCAAATGTTCCCATGAGTGAGTCGAGTACCGCGTGAACCATGTCTAAGAGGTTCGTAAGAAGCAAATACGCTCGCACAGCAACGTACTGTGGGTACCGACCTGGACACCAGCCGTGACACCTGCAAGCGTCGGCTTCACGTTGCCCATAATGTTGTTGAACACGTTGACGATGTTGACGTCCGGCGGCACTGCAACTTTCGACCAGTCGTTGCGGGGCATGCAGTTGTAGCACTTCTTGTCTGTCCATGACTTGGTATCTTGACAAAAGTTCTGCGTCATTGGCGACACAACGCAATTGTCTGTCTGGAATGAAGCTCCGTTGACACTTCGCGATTGGGTACTTCGCCCTACGTGGAATCTGCACCACTGCCATTTTAATTTCGTGGGGCACCTCGAGGAAGAGAGCCACCGAAATCCTGGAGGAGTGTGCTGCAGCTGAGCATGTTGTTGCAGCTGCCAGCAATGAACTTGGCACCCAGCGTCGCGTAGTCCCAGTACGGGATGGTCACACATGCGTACTGATTGCCAAGCGACCGAAGCATGTTTTCGTAGCCAAGGAGAAAAGCGCGATGCCAGTAAAAGAACAGACATCCGTGAGCCTCTCTTTCGGAGGGCGGATCCATGTGCATCTCGACAAAACGTTGGTGGTACCCCTTTTGCATCGCCAGCGCGACAGCGTTGATGTACGTGTCCTTATCGGCTTTCGAGTACTGGCTCCAAGCTCGGCGGACGCGTTTCTGCGGGCATGAGACAGTAGTCTGTGCGAGCGCGATGGCCAAAAGCGAGAGAAGCGCGTGGAGGTACAGGAAGCGCATATTATGTTGTGAGCCCATCAGTGCAGATTGCATTGCCCCCAGCGGTTAGCGTCGAAAAATACCTCCCGCATAATACGCAGAAGGTTTGTCCATTCATTGGCTTTACCGCGTTCGATAATGGAGGAGGTTTGTTCGATTTCTTACCCGCTCCAACGTAAATGGTGCTTGGCGCCGCCGACGCTGACACGCCGTAATGCTGTACGGCAAAATGGAATAAATACTTTCGAAACCAAACGCGTTCAGAGCAGCAGGCACGAATACCAACCCTCAACTGAGCTGCCTTGAAGAATAAATGCTTTGAGATGGAAATCCTGCTGATGCATGTCATTTTGCACACCTCCCTTTGAAAGTAAAAGGTAGCCTCTATATCGATTTGCGCCCCCTGCAGTTTGGTCGTAGGTCACGCATGTCCTGTACGTCATCGAGAATGAAGGCCAGGCGCACGCCGCACGGGACTTGAAGTTACATGCAGCGGCTACATATTCGACAATCATTTGCGCAGAAGGAGCTCCGTGGTTCCTCGTCGCGAACGACGCGTAAACCTGACCTGGGCCGGTCTTCAATGTCAGTCTTTTGAATGAAATATTTTATTCAAAATGATGGTAGTCGAATGTCTGTCAATTCGATCAGGAGCCAGAAGCAGCGCTCCAACACCAGCAACGCACCACCATGCTCACTCTAACATTACCCGGCATGTGTACGCATCCACACACAACCACAGCCCAAAACGACTTTCCGCGAGAACGTGACGATTGTCACTGCGCTTGCAAGGACCGCAAAGAAAGGAAGGGTGGCTTTGGCCTCTCTGTCATCACTGGTTACGTTCTCGGCTTTATTGTACGAAAGCTTTTTCTCTGGTTTATTCCACTCGTGCTTTTCGGGCTTTTGCTTCATATTGCGCGGTCGCAAGAGGTCGTGGTGGTTCGCTGGAATGTCATCTTCGAAAAGCTTCGGCAAACAGCAATTTACGACAAGGTCGCGGCCTTGGCCCGGACGACGGATGGTGCCATCGAAATCAATTGGGAAAGATTGCGTGCCTGGTACAGCGCTGCCGACGACGCAATCACGATCAAGCTTCCACCAATTTCGTCCAAACGGGGCCTTTTGCTAGGCCTCTTTTTCGCCAGTAAATGGTAAATCGATAGCCACATTGCTCTTCACGGAGCAGGCAACTATCGTTGTTCTATGTTGGCACATTGTTGAAGAGGATTTGATGCAAAATCGGTTTATTGTCGATTAGGAAAAGCAAAGCAAAACGTGCAAAATTGCTCAGTGGCTAAAACACCGAAGAGGGGGTGTTGCAAGGATAGTTTTTGAGCATGACTTGCTCCCATCCGATGACGCCGATCGTTGCATCGCCACTCGCGAGTTCATCAATCATGCGCTTGCATGGCGGCTGGGTTGTGGCGCGAAAGTTTGCTTTGAATTCGTCCGAATAGTCGAAGACACCGCCGAGGCATTCGTTGTAGTAGACGCACAACATGAGCTGCACCTGGTGGTTCACGTCTCTCGACTCTGTGTAGTACTTGCTCGCAAGTGCTGTGGCCTGGTTGAGCCACGAAATCTCCTTGGTCACATCCGTCGAATTCACTGAAGTATCCGCGGGCGCCGTGAGGAACGAGGCGGCAGCCGTGGGGCGGAACTTGGAGCATTGCTTGTTCATGCTGTTGAGCGTCGTACCCGTGAAGTCGTACGAGTACGAATTCGCTCCAAGCTTGGTGGTGTCCGCGTAGTCGGGGTACTTCTGCGGTAGACCCTTGAAGAATGACGCAACGGAACTTGTGGACGACCACACCGAAGTCGTGCGTGCCCCTACAGCAACTTGAGACCATTTCGTTTTATGAAAGGCTTACCTGTTTCCCCGACCTTCATTGTAATGGTATCCGATGGTAAGATTGTCCGCCCGACGTAGTTGCGGCACGAACTCCATGTGCGCGGGTCGCGCCCCTTGTTGGCCGGTGGACTACCTGCGACAATGCAGTTGTAGTAGATAGCGTGAAGGGCGTCTGTCGTGGACTAGTTGTGCAAGTGAGATGCATGTAGATAACTTGAATAGCAGACATGGTGCGAATAGAACACCGGGTCCCCGGGGGAAGCGAACGTGCCCATGAGTGAATCGAGTACGGCATGTACCATATCTAGATTGAGCCATCATCCTTTGAACATCCGATACACATGGATGCGACGTACTATGAGTGCCGTACTGTACACCACTAGTCACGCCATCTAACGTCGCAGGCACGTCGCCAAGGATGTTGTTGTACACGTTAAGGACGTTGACATCCGGAGGGACCTCCACCTTGGACCAGTCGTTGCGAGGCATGCAGTTGTAGCACTTGTTGGAGTTGTACGCTGTTGAGCTTTGGCAAAAATTCTTGGTCATGGCCGAGGTCACACAGTTGTCTGTCTGGAACCGCATGCCGTTCGCTGTTAACATCAACGGACCCTTCGAGCCGGTTGGCAAGGAGCTACCAAAGTCACGAAGAAGTGTGCCACAGTCGAGCATGTTCTTGCAGCTGCCGGCAATAAAGCTTGCACCGAGAGGACCGTAGTCCCAGAACGGAATCGTGACGCACGCGAATTTGTTGCCGAGCGACCGCAACATGTTCTCATATGCAAGGAGGAAGGCACGGTGCCAATAAAAGAATAGGCATCCATGGGCTTCCCTCTCAGACGATGGCTCCATGTGGATTTCGACAAACTTGTGGTGGTATCCCCTCTGCATGCCGAGGGCTACCGCCTCGATGTACAAAGCCTTGTCCGCTGCCGGCATCTGGCTCCACGCACGGCGCACGCGCGGCTTGGTGCATTGAGTTGTTTGCCCGAGGACGACTGTTGCGAAAAGAAGTGCGTGAATAAGGTACTGGAAGCGCATGGCCAATTCAGGTATGAACGGTATATAAGATGAACCCATGTATATTGTTCCATGCTCTAAACGAAAGTTTTGGACCTTCGATTGGAAGACCGCTTCCAAATGCCACCACCTCCAGATGAATAAGTAGCGGATGTTGAGCCGTTAGCCAGTGCAAAACGCTCGGAAACATTTATGTTGGGCGTCCCACTGGTCAATCGCATAATGTCAACGGCGATCTCCTTGAAGGTGTGGCCGAGCTTTTTCGGAATACAACGGTAGTCGAATAGAAGAATAAATTGGCTAGATCCGCATAATATGTGTAAATACCTCTGAATCTTTAGCATGATGAAGCCTTCACGTGCTCTTCAGCTAAAGGGAGTGCCATTGTACTTGATAAAGAAACTACAAAGCCTATGCAATAAATTCGATGTATTACACGGCTTGAAGCAGTATGTAATACTTCATCAACCCTCGTTCTATGCACTACTTATGAGATATCGTACTAGTATTTAGCGGTGGCTTAAAAACGGAACGTGGTTTGGTGGGCTGGAGACATCTACGCCGATCGACTTATACAGTACGTGCGAGCGACGTCACGTGGTTGCGAGTATCACTTACATCCTTGAGGAGGATATCGCCGACACTCACAGTACTTGGTAATCTCTTTAACCGAAGTCATTCAAGTCGACCACGCTATCCAGGCACAACCGAACATGCATTCTCGCGCAGTTAGTTGTCAATGACTCCTTACATGCGTGGTGCACACATGTTCGCTGCTGACCAACAGACTATTAAAACAACAGGGACGAGAATTGTTTGATTACACATTTATTCAGGAGAGTGCATTATGAATCTGATATAATGGTCTGAAATGTTTCAAAATCAAAACGACTTGGAAGGGGCGTTGCAGGGGTACGTCTTCAGCATCGTGCGCTCCCACCCAGGCACACCGATAACGGTCATCCCGGCAGCCAAGTCGTCAATGATACGCTTGCACGGCGGCTTCTTCGAGGTGTGGAAGTTGGTCTTGAACTCTTCGGAGTAGTCAAAAACACCGCCGAGGCACTCATTGTAGTAGACACAGAGCATCATTTGCACTTGATGTGTGATGTCCCTCTGGCTCGTGTAGTAGTTGGAGGCCAGAATCGTGGCTTCCTGAAGCCAGCTAGCTTCGCGGGCGACGGGGTCTTTCGGTACAATCTTGGCTCCACTCAGCAACATCGACACAGGAGGCTTGTACGCCGAGCACTGCGAGTTCATTCCGTCGAGCATTGTTCCCGTGAAGTTGTATGTGTACGAGTACGCCCCCAGTCCCTGCGTGTCCGCGTACGCTGGATACGTCTGCGGGATGCCTTGAAAAAAAGGGTAGATTGGGCTCGTCGTCGCTGTCCAGATCGATACCGGCATTGTCTCTATGTCGTCATGTTCGGGATAGTACCACTAGGTTATCGCACCGGCTTCCCCGACTTTCATCGTGATGACATCCGTGGGGCTGATTGTTTTGCCAGCATAATTGCGAGAGTCTGTCCACGTCCGCGGATCAGTTGTTTTATCCCTGGGTGGTGACGGGGCAACAATGCAATTGTAGTAGATTGCGTGCAGCGCATCGGTGGTAGCCTACCAACATGTCGTACAATTTCAACCGTCGTAACACACATGATGCGCATAGAAGACAGGATCTGCCGGCGACGCAAATGAACCCATTGTCGAGTCAAGCACGGCATGGACCATGTCTACGGTCATCACGGTCAGTCATCGTCTGGCGAAGTTGCGCGTCGTACTGTGAGTGCCCCATTGCACTCCAGAGGTGACGCCTTCAAGCGTCGGTGGTGTGTCCCCGAGCACATTGCTGAAGACGCTAAGCGCGTTGACATCTGGTGGTACAGGTGCCTGCGACCAGTCGTTGCGCGGCATGCAGTTAAAGCACTTCCCCGCTGCAAATGCCGTTGAGTTTTGGCAGAAGTTTTGAGTGAGGGGTGACACGACACAGTTCGCAGCCTCCAACTCGAGTCCGTTGATAGTGACTTGGAGGGGTCCGGTCGATCCTACACATGAACTGGTTAGATTGCCATGTCGGGTATGTGGTCCGTCGACCTTGGGGTAGCGAGCCACCAAAATCTTTCAGGAGGGGGCCGCACTCGAGCATATTGGTGCAACCACCCGAGATGAAGTTGGCGCCGAGAGTGGCGTAGTCCCAGAACGGCAGCGTGATGCACGCGAATTGGGGTCCGAGCGACCGTAGCATGTTCTCGTATGCGAGCAAAAAGGCGCGGTGCCAGTAGAAGAAGAAATTGTCGTGCGCTTCATTGTTGGACGCTGGCTCCAAGTGGATCTCGACGAATCGGTGGTGGTATCCCTTTTGCATGCCCAGTGAGACTGCTTGAATGTACAGGGCCTTGGCAGCTGGTGTCATTGTGCTCCACGCTTGCCGTACTCGCGGCGGGCACGCATTCGGAGTCGACGACGCTCCCGTCGTTGCCGCGGGCGCTGTCGAGGTCGTAGGTCCAGCCGGCGCCACCGTTGGTGATCCAGTCGTTGCCGTCGGTGCAGCGTTTATTGTCGTGGGAGCCGGTGTGGCGGCGAGAACTGTCGCGGCGGTGGCGATGAGGTACAGGAAGCGCATGCTGCGGACGCGGTGAACTCGAGAATGCTGTGTCGAGACAACGCGGTTGCTTCGAACATTGGCGTAAAAAGGAAGAAGTCGCTTCTTCTTCTAGCGGCAAATGCACCAGTTTGGAAGAACCATCAAGGGGCAAAACTTATCGAACAATACACGTTGTAATCTGCATACTACTCGTACTTTTCTTCTACAAATCAACTGCGCAGCGTCACTTGGTATTCTAAGCAACCTCGGCCTTAGAATTATTTTGTGGCCGTCGTCCACCATGTGAAGGAAGTGCCTTGGACGTGCTCGAACAGTACTACCCTTTGTCATGATCATATCTTCACTGCCTAGCCACGAGGTGCAATACCACACGTTATTAAAACCTGAATAGCTCAACAAGACTGAAGTTCTGGGGAAGAATGGCGCCATGCATGATCAATATCGGTAGCGTGTCGCCTATATTCCTAGCAAGAGCAAAAGCAGCAGGCCAAACATACAAGACTCCAAAAACGTGCCACCTAACAGTATGTCCCATGAAATCGATATAGCGTACGACTGAAAGGCCAGCATCGATATCAAGGACTAGTATTATTCTTAGATGACTTTCTTGACTGACGAAAGAGCCGATTTCGTTGTAAGAGGCTGCATGCAGTTTATATAGACCCTAACAAAAACTGCCAACTTGAATCAAGCGACTTTGCCGAAACAACCCGATCGTCCCAGCCATTAGCAGTACAGTAGTCACGAACGCATCCATGATGCAACGTATCTCCTCCGTTTCACGCAGCGCGTGGATGACTGCCTTCACTTCAACAGGTAGGGCTGGCAATGGTCTGTCGTGGACAAGTTTGCGTGGCCGATTCGAAAAATGTGCAAAAATCACCATGGCAAAGTATCGCTTTGGTCTGAGATCACCCACGTCCCTGTGAGTGGCATTCTCCGATCAAGTTGTGCCTTTTTATACACCCGGTGTATTCGTGATCGCTCATTTCACGGTACTGCTTGCGTATCGACGACTTTAAGGTGCAAACGTACCGGTATGCGCACATGATACAGGCACAAGTTGCTCGTTATTAAAAACCCTCGCAAAAAAAAACACGGTGTTTTTCACCACTTGCATTGTATTAAACCACATGTGAAAATCTCCATCCAATCCCATGATGCCATCTCAATTATATCATATTTTTATTTGCTTGGTTTTATTCTCCCATAAAGTAACTTGAAAAGAGTATGAGTGGTTTTACTGTTGCATTATATGTGCACGAGAGGTGGATTAAATGCTGTGCTGCCAGGTGAATTTCCATTTCCAATTGGAGCGGCGGAGATGCGGCTGCGGCACCTGAAAATCCCCTTCTTCCTCGCCATCGTCGTGTCGCTCTTCTGCTGGTGCCTGCTTGTTGTGACCTTCACGAGCTCGCCATCGGCGTCCGCAAAGAGCTCCAAGTCCTACTTTGCAGATGTGCTTAGCCGGGCACGCTTCCAGGTAAGGAGGCGCGCTGTCGAGCCAACGCTCGGCCCCGAGACAGTGGCTAAGCCATCACGCGTAGAAGCAAATTTCTCCCACGATGATGCAACCGCAGAACCGAATGGCAGTTCCACCACTTCCCTTTTGGCGCGCCAACAGCTCTAAGGACGATTTTGAATGTCTGGGCTGGCGCCAAACAGGTACCTACAATTGTTGCCTGGCGACCGAAACTCACACGACCTTCAGGCGATTGCTCCCCTGATGGCCCGCGGGAAAAGCAGCAGGACAAGCCATGCGATGCCAAGATTGAAGCAGGTTCGTCGAGCAGTAAAATTCTGCGTTATGATGAATCCCTTTGTAGGCACGTCGGGCTACTGTGAGGCGATTCACCGACCCACGGGCCAAATCGTGCGGTCTTTCCAAAGCACGTGCGATGGCATGAAGTACGGTAGCCAATTTACCTGCTCGCAGACCGGGTACATTCCCCATCAAAAGCATTCCCCGGTTGGCTCATTGCAGACGCAGGGACTTTATGGTCTACGCCGATCTTCCACCCAAATATAAGGTCCGGCGCTTTCAAGTTCCGGTGAAGGAATCGATCAAGAAGCGCTTCAATCTCGCCCGCGGTGTAACCATGGCGGTGTACCCCAAGGTCATGAAGAGTGCATACGCCGCCATTCGCCGGGTAGGCACCGCGCCGCGTCTGGAGCTCGTTCAACCCTCCCCTAGTTGCGAGACACGGGCTGCACATTACCCGTCGAGCTCTGGATTCGTCTCGATGAAATGAAGCATGACCACCCAATTCTCAAACTCCTCACTGACAAGGTAGTCATCCTCGAATGCTCCAAAGGTCTTACACGAGGCAGTACGACTGCTTTGTCCGTGAGATCCGCGACGAAGCCGCCACACACTTTTACGTTAAGCCGTACGCTGTATACCACAGGTAGATAGATTCCATCCGCTGTCACCGAGCTACACGCGCCTCTAGCGCCTTTGACCAAGTGCTTTTGCTCGACTGCGACAACTTTGTGGCCGTGGACCCGACGTATCTCTTTGACACGCCGGCGTTCAAGGAGACTGGTATGTTTCAATGCCCCACCATGTCGCCACTGCCTGCCTTCCAGGTGCCATGTTCTGGCCCGACTTTTGGAGCATGCGCAAAACCATTTTCAACATCCACAACCACTCGGTTCTGTGGGAGCTCCTTGGGGTGCCGTTCGTCGATATGTTTGAGCAAGAGTCGGGTCAAGTGCTTGTCGACCGCACGGTAGAGTGCCTTCACCGACACTTCTTCAAGCCTGTTCCCTTGTAGAAGAGCGCAGAGCCGCTACGCAACCTCATGTTTTACAGCTTCCACGAGCCGCGGCTCATCGAGTCGCTGGACATGGCTTGGGGCGACAAAGACCTCTTCCGCTTCGCTTGGTACGACGCCCAGCCGCCACCACCGTTCACCGCGCATAGGATGCGTGCCAACCAGCCGTTCCACATGATCCAAAAGCCTCCGGGATCGGCCGGCGTCAAGCACATCACGTAGGGCGTATGGGAAGCTGCGGCTGACGCGTGTTGTAGCTACGACCTCTTTTGCGGCCACACGATGGTGCAGCACGATCCCCAAGGAAACATTGTGTTTTTGCACCGTAACACGTACAAACTCACGGGCCAGCCAGACGCGCCGCTCATCTGTAGGCAGCATCGCGTTGCAAGGGCTGACGCTGCGTAGGGGACCACATCCAGCAGTTCCGGCTGCCAGCCGCCGACGATACGTACGACGTACGCGGGGCCAACGGCGGCGAAGTGTTTCCGGACTTCAAACGGTGGGGCAACCCAGCGCAGCGGGCGTCACTCGGGGCGTAGGTGCTTCGGGAAGGACACGGGCTACGAACCGACCTTCCTCCTCACGCCACTCAAGGACTTTGCCTTCGGCGACCTCGAACCGAGCATTCTGCAGTACGCCCATGAGGCATGGCTGCTCGTGCCTGACGAGACGGACAAGCCCGAGGAGTAGACGACCGTAGATTTAGTAGATTTTGCTCGAGTAATAACCATAGACGTTGCCGTCGACGTAGAGCATTCGGGATGCAGTAGCTCGGGACAAGCAGTCACGGTCGTCCTGCAATTTGGCTCCGGCGAGAAGGCCTGCTCGCAGTAAAGGGTAGTTCAATTTACTGCTACCTCCATGCCAGCAACGTACAGGAGGTATTGACCCCATCGCCACGTCCTTGGCGATCGAAGCTTCGTGAGCCAGCGGTGCGCGTCCAAAACTGCACGGAGTGCACGGCGGTATTGATTTGATATCGTCGTCCAGGCTGTGGATTCTAGCCTCCAACGCCTCATATCTACTGCGACACCGGCGTTCGTTCCACCCACTCTTTGTCGTGTTTCGCGCAAGGCGACGCCCGCGATACCAGACATGGCCTGCAGCACAAGTTGTCGTCGCCTAGTTGGTTATCGTCGCAGGGGTATGTCCATGGCGTGCCGTCTTCCCCGGGCTGTTGCCAAGCCTTCCGCCATCCATCCTCCTCTTCTTGAGCAGATGGCCCGATGGCAGGTTGGGCAGCAGTAATAAAAAGCCGGTCCCTTGAAATACATTGGGAACTCCGCTTGCCCCACATACAAATACCAAGTAGCACTGTGGTAGAATTTATAAAAATATATTGGGGCGAAATCGGGAGAATCCGCGACGCTGATTGGCCAAAAAGCGAGATCGTGCGCTGATTGGTTAAAAGTGGTGTTTTGGTTTCACTGGTTCCCAAGCATGTGGTGTCCAATGGTTGGTGAATGGCATATTTGCAGCTTAAGCTGGGCGTTGTTCATTTTTTTCTTCCGCCCCCAAGAAAAGGTAATCGCCGAGTCTTATGAGGCACACGGGCTAAGGACGTGGTAGACACCACCATGGTTCAAGTGACCCCTGTCGTGAAGCGCCCGATCATCAAGAAGAAGGTCACCAAGTTCAAGCGCCACCAGTCGAACCGCTTCAAGCGCGTGGCCGAGTCGTGGCGCAAGCCCAAGGGTATTGATGGCCGCGTCCGCCGCCGCTTCAAGGGTGCCATCCGCATGCCCAACGTCGGCTACGGCTCGAACTCGAAGACCAAGCACTTGCTGCCCAACGGCTTCTACAAGTTCACGGTCAAGAACGTGGCTGAGCTCGACATGCTCCTGATGCACAACCGCAAGTACTGCGCCGAAATCGCCCACAACGTCTCGGGCCGCAAGCGCAAGGACATCTTGACGCGTGCTGAGCAGCTGAACATCCGTGTCACCAACCCCAACGCCCGTGTCCGTGCCGAGGAGGCCGAGTAAACGTGCGGTGGCAAGGTATATCACGGCTTTCTTAGTGTGGAAACTCACAGGGGTTAAGAAAATCTCACAAACACTTGGATCAAGTTGCGAGTTAACGTGTAATCAAGTGTGTGAACACAACGCCTCAGCCATATACTCCCTTCGTAGCACCATCAGAGGCTACGACTACTGCTACCATCGTACTGGCCTTGAGCCCTGACCGCCTCTCGTATGCTTTATGACAACCCCTCCTTACTATGGAAGGGAGTATTGTGCCCTTCACGGCAATCCGAGCGGGGCCTTCTGCCTGAATCGGGGTCTCTTGTTCACCAGTACTGGTGATAGCCTCCAGCATCGATTCGATATCAAAAAGTGTGGCAGATCGACCCGATAAACGGGCATGAAGCTGCCAGTACAACAAATGATTACACCCACGTCCGGGTTACTGTTCAATGTGGGCAACCAACGCACACCACCGACACTGGTCTCACGTGTGGTAGCTCACCGTGTAAGGGTTGGCGGCCTTGTCACGATTGCCGGCGGAACGATGCTATCGCGCATAGACTACAGCTCTTCAGGAAGGGAAATAGTGAGCGTCGACAGCACTGCAGGCGGAGCAGGCCATCACGGGCGCGGCAACCGTCGGCGGCTCGACTGGGACCATGCTGCTTGGAGGCCGTGGCTCCGCAGGGCCGTTGATTGGCTATAATGAGCAGGATACTATAATACTTGGCATTTTACGTCATGCCAGGTATACAAAATACAAGATATGGGTGGCCAGCGGTACAAAATAAAAAAGACGCGGTTAATGATTGGTGAGGGCCCACGGAGATCAAGATTGCATTTGCCGCTGAAACGCCATGTCGTCGTCGGATGATGAAGCCCCCGAGCAGGTCTCCATGGCCGTCGCCAAGACCAAGGTAGGACACCGCTGCCGTGCCTAGCTCACCGCGCGTTGTCCAGGCTATCGAGTCGCGCGAATCGGAGAAGCAGGCGCGCGTTGCCGCCAAGGCAGCGACCGCATTGAAGCGCAAGCGGTAGGACGGAGCTTGTGTATGCTGTACACGAGTGCTTGCGTAGCCAGCCCGTGAAGAAGGAAGAACCGGTGATTGAGGCGCTTTCGGACGATGTGCTTGCGGCCGTAGGTTCAAGGTGCATCGAAGTGGGGCTGAGCGCAGATAGGTTGCGGCCGCTCAAGATGAGCAGAACGACGAAGCCGAAGGCGAATTGGAGGAAGAACTTGTCATGGATCGTAAGAAGACCTCGAAGAAGAAGCGTTCGCAGGTCCGTCGCTTTGGCAACATTCAAGTCACAACCCTCGCTCAAGTGGTGCGTCTGGAGTGTGCTTCACGCGGGCTCACTTGTCTGTTTAGGCACAAGACGCGGATGCCGAGGCCGTAACCAACTCCGCTGCTGACTTCTTGAAACGTCGCACGGCTCCCCACCGCCCGCGGGTAAACAATGCCAAGGCGCTGCTCAAGGTCCGCGTGAAGAAGGCATAAATACCTGAACAGTCAACATCTATTCATTTGAACCATATCTGACCTGTGAACCTGCACGGTGCGTGTTTGGATCTAAACGAATGAGGCGGGATCATAGTAGGCCAGCTTTTTCCACCCACCTGCATTCGCCATCCATTTATTCGACCTGCCACGCGACTCATGGTGTACCCGACTTTACGTGCGCTGGTTGTGGGCATTGCATACATACATACATCTTGGCAGCACGTTTTGAGGCGGAGGTGAAATACTGTAAGTGCAGTTTGTGCACAGAATGTAGTGTTTTGTTATTGTCGCTTGGGTTCATTGCTGCCTCGCTGTGACAGCCAGGACATGAGTCTCCTGCACTATGTGCAATAATCATGACCAAAATATTTATGCATGCTAAATTTTTGTAACAACGCAGGAAACACGATGCCGTGCGCGATAAACGACGCGTGAACAGCGTTTTATTGCTTCACCTTGCCGAGTTATGAGAAGCGGTTCGCAACGTATCTGCGGCTACGTTACCAGATTCCTAGTTGTGGAATACTTGCTTGGCATCTGCACCACGATTCATAGATAATGCGTCAGATAACTGGGCCTTCGATACTTAAGTCTAGAGATCAGCCGTACTTGTACTCGGCACGGTGATTGCGCAATGGTGTCACCAGGCAATCATGGCAATCATACACCACGGCACAATTGGTGACATGCATTTGAATGGAGCAAAGAAGGCGAAGCAACCTCATTCTTATGTCGTCGTGAAGCCAAAGGTTCCTTTAATGCAGGCATGCCGGTGGCACAATCCAAACGTTAGTTCTACACAGCATTAACATGCTGAGTGAGCCGCAAGGCTCACTGATAATCCCCCAGCAGTTTGGTGCTTAGAGGGTGCTATGGTCGTCGCGGCGTGCAGTGGGTCGTCGTGAAAAAAAATTGATACCATATATTTGGACGTCGAAGTTGATCGACGCGCACAGCCAACGGTAGAACGCCGCTGGTCGGCATTTCACTACGGTTTGTATGGCCCTTCCTGAACAGCACGACAAGCCCCCCCGCCACAGACTTCGTAGCTCGCCCGGTGGAAGTACCCCTCTCAGACGTCGGGCGTGATCGGAACATGGCTTGTTTAAATGAGTTTTTTACTTATCTTAAGAGCGTGCGATCGACTGATCTTGTGGACTTTCCAAGGTTCCGCGCATACTTCAGATCGGAATATAATTGTGCAACCATCGCGATTTTGGATTGAAAATATACTAGTATGTCGGAAGCTGGCCTAGCAATTGGCTAATCAATCACACACAAACGGCCAATCAAAGGCGGCAGTGTTGCTGTTCACCAGGTTACACGTCGTAGTGATAGATAGACACACTACATGCATATGCATGTCAACGTGCCATTTACACAACGCTGATTGCCTCATTATGTGGCACAATGTGCCACCACAAGTAGCCAATGAATTGAAGAGACACTGTTTTGTGTACTACTCTGTTCTGCAATGATTGCCCACCCTTTAGCATTATTTTTCTAATGTTACTTCTTTTTGCGCATGGATTGGACTGCGCGAAGGCGCATAATCTGCGCTGCGATTAGTGCTTTCAACGATCCAAATCCGAGCCTTGGCGGCGTAGAAACCGCAATTCAAAGCGACCACCCCAAACTCGAAAAGCAGGATTTTTATTTACGCCACACAATCATAACTCACTATCTAGACGCGTGGCTGTCAACATCTTCTCTGTTGCAGTCCTAATGTGTCTGCCAATGCAACGTAGCTCGCAGCCCCGTCCGCTTGACTGCCGCGCACACAGCAACCAGTCCGACATTGACCGTCGCGGCATCTACGAAAGTCAACTAGCCACGTCACGACGCGGTGAGCTTCCTCCTAACGCTCTACGAGAGGTCGCGGAGAAATTCTAATACCACTCACGCATAGTCGAGCGCATCTGGGCGCCAGGCCAGGCGTCCATCGCTGTGGGTAGACCAGCTGCCGGCACTGACTCAAGAATACGATATAGGATTCCCGAAACTCAATAAGGCATCAAATGTAACAACATCAATTCTCACAGAGAACATATTTTAGGCAATTCGGGTAGCAAAACAAAGCGCCCCAGCACCGATATTTGGGTAGCAATCAAGGCCGTACCGAAGCTCGAGCGCCAGACACTCCGCTTTCGTGCCGCCAAGTGGGGCATTTCCTTGGCGACTGTGATGAGCCACATAAAGACGACGGCGCATCTTAAGGGTTGCTCTAGGTGTCTGTACCCCTTGCCTACAAGTGCCAGCAAACAAGCGTGCCTGGCCCACGTCATGTCGTTTGTTTGTCCTGGGTCAGATAGAAACAACACTTTCGTCAATATGCACCTTTTCGTGCATGTTGACAAAAATGGTTGTATCTGTCTAAGGTGAACAAGCGCTACTACGTCTACGACGACGCTGTGGTCGCCGAGCTTTCATGCAATACCAAAGGCCACATCAACATAGTGATGTTTTGTGCCGCCGTGGCACGCCCGCACACGACCACTGCGCGCGGCGTGTTTTCAACGGCTAAGTCGGGGGTATGGACTTTTTTTAAGAAGAGCGTCGCAAAACGAAGCAGCAATAACCGGCCTTGAGGCACCGTACTTTTTGAGCCGCAACCCGTCTACTTCGACATTTACAGCATTATGATTCTAAACGAGGTTTTCCAGTCCTCCATGCTTAATTTTAGCGGCGCGCCTTGCCGCAGGCGTGAAAATTTAGCACGACAACGCGAGCCTTTACAGGGCCGTGACGACAGCTCTACTAGAAGCCAACGGGATTAAAGGCATTACTTTTGCCCAACAGTCGCCCCACGGTCCTGACTTCAACGTACTAGATTTAGGGTTTTAATTCTATTAAATCTCTGCAGCATAATAAGCTCTCGAGCAATCGAGGAACTTATTGGTGCTGTTGAAAGCGCGTTTTACGAGTTGCATTCTGACACGCTGTCTAAATCGTTTATAACTCTGCAAGAAGTCATGGGAAAAATCTTTGGAAATGCAAGGTGGCAACAACTAAAAGTTGCCCCACCTGCGCAAGGATGCTACCATCGACGACTTCGCGAGCTCCATCGTTGAGCGCGATGCTTCCTGCTACACTAGTGCTTCGGCCTTTTTGGATTAATGCATGAGGGAGGAATGGAGGAGCAGCCGAATTACTCGGAACAAGTAGTTGTTTAGCAATATTAAAATTACATTATATTTTCGACGTCATTTATTAATTTGTGGAGACCAATACAAACACCTAGATAATGGTTCAGCTACTGCAATAGTAAAACCAAGTCTATTTCATGGTAGACAATCATTGTGGAACAGAGGAATAATCAGATAATTTATGCATTGCCCTACTTTTTGGTGGCACGCGATTGCCACGAGGCTACCCTGACAAAACTTCTGGGTGAAGATGGCATAGGGAGCCATCGGGCTGCTCGGTTATTCATGTTTCTAGTTCTAGCACACCAAGCACCGAGGCCGCTCGTAACCAATGATTGTTTGATGGTGATACAATGGTGCCATTGCGTGGCCCTTAAGTGACATTTTGTTTTAAAGCTATACTTGAAAAAACTTCATGATTAAAATACATAATATGACGTATTGTGCCAGTTTTCCGCACAAAATCATAGGTCTTAACAAGGTGAATATATCAACATGATTATGGCGCCAAATTGTACAAGTTTTAGCTCAATCGACGCGCGTTGTAGAGGTGTATCGACCTAAACTACCGACATAGCTTACTGATCTACGTATATGGTAACACGAGTGATCAAACAGAGCCACTAAAATTCACGCAAAAAAACGTACCAATTTCCCGAACAAATATTTTCATAGGCACGTTCAATTAGTTTACACAAAACACAAGTCTGATGTAGTATATATTCTTAGTCAGCCAAACTATCAAGAATCTCCCGCGTGAAGAGGAGCTCCTTGTTATCCAAGGTCTTGCGACGCCGAAGGGCTCGATCAATAGGAGCAGGAAGTGTTAAAACCACAGCACGCACCTCTCGCGGATCCATGGAGCAATTTCAAAACCTTTTTCTTCTTGTTTTTGCTCCCAAGGCCACGACCCTTGAAAAGCTGAAAACGACTTGGCATCGCTGGGTAGCTGGACGACCAAATACCGCGCGTTCGACAGGTAAATGTCTCTGGCCGAGGACAGGTCCAATGGCGAGTACGGCTTCGTTATCATTGAGAGATAACTGTTGTAATGACTGGCAGTTTTCGATTCTGCTTCACGTTCGCGCCTTTTGTATGAATCGTGCGGAAATTTGCTAACATCGACAGGACGACCAATCAACACTCATAATTTTCTACAACGCGTTCCAATTGGCTGAGTAAGGGCGCCAAGAACAACTGTGCGGAAAACTGGTGTCGTGCGGAAAACTGGCACAATACGTTATTTTATTTATAATCTATTTTATATAAATATATTCATTCCTATACAATAAAACTTATTTGGTGGCACACCTGTGCCACGAAGCCGCATATACCTTTTGCCTTCTACATATTTGCGCGCCAACGCTTTGTATACATGGTTGTGGATTATCAATGAGGTGGAGCTTATTCTCTCGTGCATTTTGGCCAAAAGTCGAGCGTGGCCTCGAGGCTGGATCAATCTTGATATATTAAATAGTAGATTACTCAGCCACCACCCATGGTTAAAGGACGAATATGTCATATGGTGCACATCGCCTAGA